>JASDQU010098364.1:2572-19692 GCA_032191745.1 Picea mariana | reverse complement strand
CTTCTACCTCTTCAATTTCTTCTTCATATGCTTCTTCATATTCTTCTTCGGAGTCTTCTTTATCAGAGTCTTCTACTACCATGAATAGAACTCTCCCTGTTTCACTGTCACTAACTTCATCTTCATCTGATGATGAGATGTCTTCTTTGGTGCAAATTTTTTCTTGAAAACTTTCTTTGTAGTTCTTTTACCTTTATATGTTTGTCTTCATTTTGAGTAACTTTCATTATTTCTCTTTTTCTTATGAGGACATTTTTTAACAAAATGACCAATACCATCACAATTAAAACAAATTAAAGGAATCTTACCTCTGTACCTACTGTTGGTTCCCTTGTTCAGTGTTTTGACAAAGTTGGCCACTTCTTCATCATCTTCCGAGACATCATTGTTGCTGCTATATTATTCTTGTTCCTTTTTCTTTTGCTTTGATCTTTTGGATGATTTGAGGGCTGCTTCTTTTACATCTGGATTTTCCTGTTCAGTTCTCATCTCATATGCTATGAAGATTCCATGCAGTTCGTCCATGCTTATTGAGTTTAGATCTAATCTTTCTTCTAGTGCTGATATCTTAGGGTTGAATCTCATAAGAAGAGATCTTAGTACCTTTTGAACAATTACAGATTCTTCAATTTCTTCTCCCAATACTATGATTGCATTCACTATTACATCGACTCGTAAGAAGTAGGCTGTGATATCTTCATCTTCCTTCATTTTTAGTTGTTCGAACTGACCTCTGTAAGTTTGAAGCTTTGCTGCTTTGACTTTTGAATCTCCTTCATAAATATTTCAAAGCTTGTCCCAAATATCTTTAACAAATTTATAATGTGCAACTTTGGTGAATACAATATCACTGATACCATTCAAAACTTCATTTATGGCTTTGGAATTATTCTCACCGAGTTTCACTATTTTGTCATTTGTTGGTGGAACTGTTGGTGCTGTGTATCCATCTACAATTGATTGTCAAACTTGAAATCCCTGTGCCTGTATATATGTCTTCATCCTTATGCTCCAAAAAGCATACTTATGTCCATCAAACTGTGGTATTCCATTTTTATACGAGTTGGTACTCTCCAAGATCTACCTTTCAGTGGTTAAACTGATTTCTGATGGAACCTACTCTGATACCAATTGTTGGATCACTGAGAGAGGGGGTGAATCAGTAATAGCGTAATTATAATCCTTTTTCTTCAAATGTTATATCAATGTAGAATTATTATCCAATAATGAGCAGTAAGAAATAAACAATCACACATATACACAGTACACCAGTGTTTTATGTGGAAACCCAAATTGGGAGAAAACCATAGAATGTTTTTTCTTTGTCTTGAAGAATTACATTCATTGGAAGCACCATATTCTTTTGTTTTCCAGTTGCAACTGGGAGGATGCTCCAACCCCTTAGTTTCTTAGGCTACAACCTAAGGGAAGCTCAAACTCCCTAATTCTTTGGCTACAACCAGAAGGAGGCTACAACCCCCAATGTTCTCTGACTACAACCGGAAGGTGGCTACAACCACCTGTCATTGCCCCATCTTGCCACCCTCAAGTAGAAGTAGAATGATGGAACCACTTTCACACTATCACTGTGAGATATACCTCTATAAACCTGTACCAATAAATCTGAACCGTGCATCAACATGTACCTCAACCTGTAATCAACCTATACCATAAACAAGTGCATCAACCATGCACCAACCTGTAATCAACCTGTACCATAAACAAGTGCATCCAAACATGTACGAAGTATGTACCAATCATGTGTCAACTACTCATCAACTATGACTCAGCAACATCAACCAACATCATCAACTATACACCTCATGTATGTGCACCAACTCATCAACTACTTGTCTCAACCATGTACTCAACATGTACCACAACCAAAAGTCCTCATCAATTTCATCATCCAAATCTAATTTGTAGCTCTGTAATAGACCTGGTGTATATGATCACATTCCTGCAAACTTTCCTTAACTTTAAAAACAAGAGACTAGCATTTTCATCAAACTTTTCTTTAATCTCACATGCCTAGTTTTGGATTAGTCAACAACCCTAACTTGAAGTAATCATAACTTTGAACCTGTAATGTATAAATTTCTGAAATAGATACATAATGTTCTTCAATGTGTTTTATACAATTTCTCCAAGTCTCACTACTTGGAACCTCTCAGAAAAGGAGTTATAGCAAAAATGGCATATCTTGTTGAATTATGGCTTATTCTAGAGAGCGACCTTGTAGAGCGTGCCCCAGACAAAATATTTGATGAATTGATATAAAAATATTACAAAACATACTAAATAATATACCCTAACTAACACATTTTGTCTCACTAAATTTGGATCTGTTATGAAGAAGTTATGACGTTTTTACCCGAAACACTTGATTTTGACTAGTTTCAGAACTGGCCACAAACCCTATTTTCCATGGAGTGTAACTCCCAAAATACAACGACCCACAAGCTGAATTTTTAACCAAATATACTTGGATATGTTTTTTCACTTTCATAGAAGTTTCAATATCTGAATCATTATATAAAAAAAGTTATAGCGAAAATGGTGAGATGACCTATAAATAACATACCTTAGAAAGCACCATCAAAAGAATTTATCCTTCGTTGCATTTTGGCCTTCTTTTCTTCACTTTCCTCAGAATTTTGGCTTAGATATCCTTTTTTTACCTAAAAAACCTATATATATTCAATATGCTCAAGTGTAATTCAAATGAGAGAGCCTTGCCTCTTATTTATACTCTCCAAGTAGCTTCCTTAAAAACATCTTCTAGGTCACTTGGCCCACTTTCCTTATTTTAGGGTTGGGTCCACTTCTAATTTCTCCATTAAATTTATTATTGAAATCATTTATTTTGTATTCAATTTGATTTATAATACACTCATCACTTCACTTTATTATTTATCTTTTAAAATCTCTTAAACCACTTTGACTACTTTGACCTTTTGCGGCTTCTAGATGACATATGAGGGTCCTCCAACTTCGTAAGGCCATAACTCTCAAATCGTGAGGGGCTATGTGAAATTATACATACCACCAGAAATGGAATGACATGTACTATCCATATAGAATAGTATTATCTAAAAATATATCATAAATCATACAGTTACCCATCAAACAAACTTGGGTCCATTACCCAAATCTGGGGTCTCCAACTTCTCATGGCCATAACTCTCTAACTGTGAGGAATTATGTGAAATTCCACATACCAATGGAAATGACATGATAAGAACTATCCATATAGGTATTTTCCCTGACAAATTCACTTTCCTTCATCTCATTATTCCACAATTAAGCATGGGTTCTCTTACTCCACAAAGTGTCTTCCCGTGAGTTCTTTCACCATAAGGGGACCACTTTGGATTTCATCCATATTTACTTCTTATCAACCATGACAAAACAATAACGAGTCATATTTACATAAAAAAATATTGGGTCCATTACCCAAACCTTTCTGCTACGGTGCTTTCTTCAAGGGTTGACATCAATGACAACCAACCTTAATCAACAACCCTTATTACTGGCATGATTTTTTACCTAGAACCCTTATTATCTTTTTGTGTGAAATCTAGATTCTTTGTGTATAACCATCTTTCAATCTATTGCTTCATAGGATTACATGGTCTGAACATCCCTTTTTACCACTGCATCTTCTTCACCAAAACCCCTTCCAGGTTGTTCTTCTGATTTCTAGTCAGAAACAAAACCATTTTTTGGATGTATGGGCTAACCCAGGTTCTACCTTAGTTCTCCAACAAAACCATTTTCACCATCAGCCCGTCTGGTAAGCCATAAGGCTGCACTGTGCATAGAGTGCACAACGTGGTGTCACCCGCGATGGTTTATGGGTGACTGCAGGATGCAGATGTCTACAGTCATGGAAGGGGTTGGGGATGTTATTTTTACTAGTTCTTCTATTTTAACATGCATTCTACCACAATATTATTTAGATCTATTATCTTATCCATTTAGTAACATTCATTATACTAGTTCCCACTACAAATAAACTCTAACAAATGCATTCAATTAACCATTCATTCATTATAAATCATATAAAAGAACACATCACACATAAAGACATTATTTTTACCGTGTTTCACCCCCCTTGGGCTACGTCCATAAAAATATTCTTCTTATTTCTTATTATTTATAAAAAATGACGTTGCATGCATTACATCATATGGTTTAAGAATGGTTCATGTGAGGTTGACCAACGTCACACCAAGCTCCACATATTGTGACCTGACCCTCAATTATATCTCAAAACTGACTCGATTAGCTCCTCAACTATACAACCAAAAACTAATCATACCAAAGACTCACGACTCAAAAGGGTTCCTCAAAAATAAGTTCGTCTCTCTCAAGAAGGACTCCAAAATATATCTCAATCTACCACATACATCTTCTATTTATACCACAAAATGGGTAAAAACCATTACATTATGACTCAAAAACCATAATTCTAAGTAGAATCCACTTTTCCACTTTGTAACTTCCTTCCACATGGTTGGTCTTTGATCAAACTATTCCTTGCGCTGATATTCCTTTTTTCCCGACGTGCTACTTCCTTTTCCCTTTTGTCACGTTGGTCTTCCTTCTTTTTTGGCGCATGCTGATTCCTTTGGTCCATTTTTCCTCGCTTACTATGCTTTACTCCCAAAATTGTTTTCTCCAACAAACCTCCTATTGAAATTTATTTTCCCAAAGAAATATTTCACAACTTTCTTACATCTAGGAAATGGGATATTCTAAAGGGATTCTACTTGTGATGGGGTCAATATTCATTCCATCCTTTGATATGATATGGACAATAAGCTTCCCTTCTTCTACCCCAAAATTTGTTTCTTAGGATTTAATGAAATCCCATATTTTCTACTTCTCTTAAATACATGTCTAAGGTGATGAATACATTCACCTCTCTCCTTGGACAAAATAGTCAAATCATCCTAGTAAATCTCAATGATCAAGTCCCTGAATGAAGAATCCATGGCCCTTTGGAATGCAGATCCAACATTCAACAACCCAAAATGAATACTTAAATACTCAAATGTTCCACATGGTGATATGGATTATATTGAGAATGAAATGAAACAAACATAAAAATATAGAAAAGAGTATAACAATACAATGAAACCCAACTTCTATTTATGAATAAAATAATAGAATACAGTAGAACACAAACTAGCTAGAATGGTGGTAGTTTATCTCTTAAGAGAAAGAGATGTTGTCTACACTTAGTCGCAAAAAGATAATACAATGGGTTGCAAGAATTTTCTTTTAACATAAATCAATAACCCTAAAGGTCCAAAACCCTAACCCTAGGAGGTGAAGTGCCAAAAGGTTTACGAGCTCCGAGCTTGTTAGTTGATGTGTCAACTTCCATGGGAATAACTTTTGTATACAATATCTTTTTGGGGTGTTTAGTAGCTCGTTGGGAATATTTAATTGAAAAATAAAATTATTTGCAAGGCTTGGATATGTTGCGGGAATCCTCGACCCTTGAATGACCAAAAAAAATCATTTAGGACCTCAAAATGGCCCCAAAAGTTTAGGACTTGAAAATCCTAACAAAAACCACCAAGATGGAGAACTGTGATGATTAAATGGAAGAGGTGGGTGGCCAATTATATCCAACTGTATCAATCCTCCCCCCTTATGAAGAGATGGTCCCCATTGCATCAAGTTCCCTTAGGAAATGGGGAAATTTTTGCTGAATCTGAAGTTTGGTGAGTCACTTGCCTTGTTAAAGTATTTTTCCTACTTTGACAACTCGATAGAGTTGTATGTTTTGTTGGTGAGTTCCCTTCATCCTAGTGTCTATGATAAGATCTAATGGATCTTCGGAAATATATTTAGGATTGATTTGTGTAGGGGCCAAGTTCTTAGTCACCTCTGAGGTGTCCAACAAAGGTGGAAAATATGGTCGAAGTAGCTCCACATTAAATACTAGGTGTAATCCAATAAAAGGGGGAATACTCAATTCAAAAGAATTATCACCCACATCTTTTGTGATTGTGTAAGTCCCATATTAGAGTGGTATGAGATTCTTGTGGGGGCCTATGAGGTTCTATTTTTTCAAATTCAACCACACCTTGTCACCAACTTGATGTAATACCCCTGTTTCCCCCTATTTGTAAATATAAATATAACTAGCCAAGAGACAATGGCAGACTAAATATGTGTGAATGATTGATTTGATGAACCTTTGTATAAAAGGGTCAATGTATGAATTTTTTGTTATTAATAGAATTTGAATTTGAATATGTGTTGCACAACTACTGAAAAGGGGAAAGTTTGCCAAGATAGACCATGAATTCTACGAGAGAGATGGTGCAGGGAAACCAAGTACAGTCAAGATGACCCTCATCAGACCAGTACCTACTTGGAGTAATTTGTCAATGTTACTATGACCCATAAATGAATTAGCAGTCAGACTGGTAGATGGAAGGCCATCCTCAAGAGTTAATGAGGAGATGGGGCAGGGTACCCATCTGTAAGGCTTCCAGGCATGACCATGAATTGGGATTTGGACCCACACAAACTTCCCGAGGAAGGAAATAAATGAGGTAATTTAGGGATAGAGACATATCTGTGAGATAGAAGAATGGAGTAAAACACTCTCCTGAGAAGAGCAGAAAATAGACTTTGATTCTAAAGTTGAAAAGGAAAAATTTGAGCAGTAAGCTCGATCTTGCTGTAAGAAGCCTGGGGTAGGGATTCTCTACAACATGATAAATGAGGTTGATGAGTGACTGAGGAATTACTCATGCACACCTCCTTGCTTGGAGCAAATAAAACTTGTTGCCTAGTTTTTGTGGGAGAAGGAGAGTAACCACAGTCCCTGACTGTTGTGGAGCAAAGAGAAATAATCTCTCTTAGAGCATCATGGTCTAGCTCTAGGGTGGCCAGTGGTAAATCCAGTAGGAGTGGTTGTGTCTATGGTTGGGAGGAAGCATGCACCCATTTCAACAATGTCTTTGCATTTTCTAGTTCTAATAAGTATTTTCATACTCTGTGTATTATATTGGATATGATGATGAAATGTATGTTTTTATGATTTAGTCTTTTTTACTTGAACAATTATTAGGAAAACTCTCTGATTTCTATAAGTTTTTATATCTATATGATCTTTCAATTTATCTCATTTTGGGTGCTAGATAGTCATGATATGTGAATCCACAGGAGAGAGGGGGTAGGATTGATCGAAATGTCTAAGTCCTTCCAACCCTATGAATTTTACCTTAATGGGAATGTTAAGTCTGAATTCTGTGGGAGAAGGGAATTTTTTTTCCCTTAGACTATTCCCCCATATGACTGAGGACTCGTGCCTAGGTCCTTAACCCAATTAATGCTAAAGAAGTAGCACTTAGTTCCTAAAACTTCCAAATTATCCATATGACCAGGGCTTGGGAACCCTGCGCTAGTCCAAAAGGGGCTAACTCTTTCAGCTTTGAGACTTCAGGACTTGTGACTTCACAATCCTCAAAAGTACCCGAAGTTCGAAGTCGTGAATTGAAAAGGACCATTGATCTAGGGATTCAGTATGGATCTCTCTTAGACATTAGATCATACATAGGAAGGGAGGCATTAAGTGATTTGGCAAAGTCTTACTTTGGGAGATTTGGAATGGTCTAGTTTCGAAACTCCCGAATGTTGGAGTCGTAAAGTTGATCTGGACCATTGAAACTGGAGGGACATGTGTCCATAGATCAATGATTATCCCAAATTCTGGGTATTTAGTGATACAATAATGTGTGAATTCCCTGAATCTATGTGAGCTAGAGTAAATCATGGTCGTAGACTCTAGGTACATGTGGAAACAGATCTAGCGTGGTCCAGAGAGAAAGCCAGGAGAGACACTGACCGATTTCTCGAACGTGAACTATCGAAGTAACATGGACCATTGATCCTCAGATCCTTTAGAGACATCGATCTAAGAGACCCACCTTTGACTACCTGACTAACTAGGAACACATCGTGAAGTGACACATGGCCCCTACTCATTCCCCATCAAGTGTTAATCATTGAACTAGGACCGTTGGATGAGGGAGAACGTGGCAAGCGATCTCATAGTCTAGAGATTCCATACTCCAGAGGAAACCAAACAAGAGTTTATGAAGTATGAACTTTCCGAATTGGATCTTGATCATTGGTCGAAAATAAAACGTGGCGCAAGATCCCGTAGTCTGGAGACTTAGCTCTTCAGGGAATTTGCATTGAGAGGGTCTGGTAAGCTTCGAAGCCAAAGCCATGAAGTAATCAGAGTCATAGATATATGATCTTCATAGTATCTTGCAAACCATTGGATTAAAGGACTAAACAGTTACCAGAATATGATGACATGGCTTGCTGATGTCATCCTGGGTGACATGGACCCGTTCTATGTGTGCCACGTGTCACTCAATTTTGGCCAATTCACCCATCCCATTGTGCATGTTAGGACATACCACATGCCACTCCCTATTAAGGACATGTGTCACCGCTTGACATTTTTCTTGTGTCAACTATTGAACCGTGCCCACCTAGCCAACAGAGTTGGTGATGTGTCCGAGACTCTAGAAGTTTGGACAGTTTCAAGGGTTCGGAAGATTCAAATGTAGTATGATAAAGAATGATTCATCAAGAATCTTTGAACGCTGATCGTCAAAGAACTCAAGACATTTGGCATGAGTTTGATAGTTTGGACATAGGGTGGTGAAAAGGAATGTTCAACGAGACTCATCGATCACTAAAGGCCAAAATCCTAACAACGATAGTTGATCGCCGAACGTCGAACACTGAAGGGATAGGGGCACGTGGTGAGATTATGTGACTTCAGGGATTAGGAAAAAGGTGTGTTACATGTAGATCGCCTAAACCCACTCCTTAACTGTAGGATATCGGCGGAGGACATGGACCATTGATCTCCTCCGCAGTTCGACAATCTGAGAAATTGGACAACATTTTTGGAAACTCCCAAAGTCCGGGAACTTCTAAAGTGTCAAAAACCTTTGTTAATGCTGGTTCTTAGCTCCTGTATTTCAGGTAGAGGTCACAAGGATGACCCCACTAGTTGGTTTAATTGCTTAATGAGATATGTAAACCTCGAGGAAGTAGAATGAGAAGATTTTTCTTAAGTAAGGGACCACAAATGAACCATGGAAAGAGAAAAATTGATTCCCCACCCTAAGAATACTATTTATGGGTTTGGTGTGTTACACCTAAAACTTGTGAGGAACCCGATGTTATTCATGTCGTTGCTTATACTTGAAATTAACCTTCTCTAAGATATAAAGAAATTATTTTTAGAGGTGTTGGATCTGTTCAAAAAAATGGGCTTCTCTATCTACCTTAGTTTGAGCAAGGGAGGAATTTGTTGGGGAAGATGGAATGGGAAGAGATACATGAATAGGGGCCAATGGATGGAACCCCAAGCACACCTAAAAAGGGTTGTGTCCAATGGATCTATGGAGGGATTTGTAATCAATAAAGATACTTCATGTCCCATCCTTATTTTGCACCAACACAATTGGGATCCCATAAGATGAGGAGCTCAGTTGAATGTGGTCATTTTGGATGAGCTCATTAATTTGAATCCTTATTTCCTCATTCTCTAGAAGGTTTTTTTTGTCTTTTAAATATTGGACCATTAGGTAAGGGGGAATCGAGTATCAAATCAATGGGATTTTTGACCTAATAGTTCATAGGCACCCCTATTGGTGAAGCGAATAGGTCTTTGTACTCCTCTGAAATCTTCTCCACCTAATTTTGTTGTGTAGAGAGACCTTGTGTTGAATTCGTGGTGGGCATAGTGACCTTGCATTCACCTTTACACTAAACCATGAAGAGGAAAAACATCACAGTCTGAGAGATTACCTTTTGACAATGTTTTGTTGAGATTAATGAAATTGTAGAAGTCATAACTACATCTGGTACCCTGTAGGGATAACCTCCCAAAGTAATAATGACACTATTAGATCTGCACTCATAAATAACATGATGCTTCCACATATAAGGTTGTCCTAAAATAACATCACAAACTTTGAGTGGGGAAACATCACACAATACCTCATGTTCAAAGGGATTGATGCCATATGACAGGTGGCAGTATTGTATAACGAGAAGGTCTTATCCCTGGCTCAAACAACTAATGATGTACGGTTGGGGGTGTGGCATCATTGATAGATTCAATCTATTGATGACCTCGGGTGAGATCAAGTTCTTACGGCTCTTTCTATCAACAACAAAATGTAGTGGAGTCCCCTTCACCCACATTTGTGAATGGAAGAGGTGCTCCCCTTCCTCAAGATCCTTTGACTCATCTTGTTGTATATTTATGGTTACCATGTTAGAAATGGGTTCTGCATTGATAATCCTCTTTCCCTTATCTTGTTATGAAAAAGAGTCCAAGTCAGGGTTTGACTTATTTTCTTTAAGCTTAGCCAACAATGATTATTTCAAGTGACATTCATCAGTGTTGTGTGAGGGGATTTTATGGAACTCACACCACTTTTCAATATCCTTTTTTGACTTCCCATTACCCTTCCTTTCCTATGGTCTGGATTGTTTGTATTTAGGTTAGAATTCATTTATATGTCCATTTTTATATCAGTTAGGGTTACCTTTAATATGTTTTTTTTGTTGCAGATTTGTAGACCCGAACTCTTGCTTATTTTGTTGCTTAAATTTCTACTCAATTTTGATTGTGTATCATTAAGAACCTCCCAATGAGATGTCCAATAAATCCATCTTTGTTTGGATGTACTTGTGTAGGCCATTTTAGTACTGTAGAACCAAGTTCTTCTTGAAGTATTTGATACCCATATTTGAGTGCAATGTATAGAAGATGTTGACGTATTATGACATTGTTTGGTGTCTTTCTTGATGCAACATCATCCATATCATGTATTGGTCATAATAGTTTCCAAGATGGTATAATTACTCATTAAGGGCATAAAAAAAGGCTCCCCAAGTGGGTCATATCCCGAATTTCATAGAATTTTCTTTGTTATGTCTCTCCCAATAACATTCCCACTAATATTTGACATGGGGAAGGGATTTAAGGAGAGCGAAGTGATCTTTATGGTCTTGGAAATTTTTTGAATACAGTAATACCCCTCTAACAGATCCAACCATTTCTCCAAATCATATGCATCTATGTAGCCTTCAAATAAATGGATATCAAAGTTAACTTGTACCTTGAAGGGTGTCATACCTCTGAAACGATTGCTTGTTGAAGGTGCCTCACCTGTCGTTAGTATTCGTCGAAGGATCTGGGTGAAATTGTCCATCATCTCATTCCACTGTTACATGAGGGATTAATCAAGAAACATATTGAAAGGATGTCTTTCTCCATCATTTCTCTTTTCTTCTTCCATGGGAGATTTCTTGGGTTTGTGAGAGCAGTCGTCCCTAAGTGAAACTAGCTCGATACACAATTCTCTATACCTTGACCTTGTCGAGGACATGCAATGAGAAATAAGGAGAATATTTCTATGATACCACTGATCCAATTTATATTGAGAATGAAATGAAACACACACTTAAATATGGTAGAGAGTACAACAATACAGTGAGACCTAACTTCCATTAATGAATAAAATAGTAGAATATTGTAGAACATTGTTAGGGACCTTACCTCCCTAAACCCTGACGTAGGTAGAATACTATATTTTCCATGTAATAAAGGCCTAGGAATAAGGAGAATAAGTCAAATGTAATAATACCTAATAGAATCTTCTGCTTCTAGAAAGATCTTCCTCTATATTGTTCTTTTGGTTAGATAGATTTAGTATAAATAGGAGTCATGGGCATGATAAATCTTTGTCTTGAGAATCATTGTAATAGAGCACTGCTCTACTGGAGGTTTCCCTGATCCATATTTTATGAGAAGAATGAAATGAATACAGATTATTAAAATATGCTTAACACAAAATAACAGAGATACAATAAAATTGGTTTTCTATTCAATAAGAAAATACACTGAAACTGTAAAATGCAGTGGAAAACAAGCTTGCTGGAATGGTGGAGCCTTATATTTGAGAAGAGATGTGATGGCTACGCTCATTCACAAGAAGATGATTACAATGAGGCTCTGGAGGAATTTTTACAATAAACAAGAATGTCCAAAACCCTAGACATCCAAAAACCTAACCCTAGGAGATGCAGCGCCAAAAGTCTTATGGGCCCCGTTTGGGTAAGTTAGTACATCAACTTCCCAGGGTCGTAAATTTTTCATATGATATAGGCGCACAATAGCTCGTTGGAAAGGTCTAACCGAGACGAATGATTTTCGACTGGCCCAAGACAATGTTCCCAACAATCCCTTGGGCCCCAAATCTCCAAAAAACGTCGTTTAGGGCCTCAAAACGGCCCCAGAAGTTTGGAACCTGAAAACCTGTCGAAAAACTTCCAAGGTGGAAAACTATTTTTCGAGCTAGTGGACTAGGTGGATGGCCACTGATATCCATCTGGATCAATCCTCCCTCCTTAGGAAGCAATGGTCTCCATTGCGTTGAGTTCCCCCATCAGATGAGGAAATTTCTGCTGAATTTGGCCTCGTACGAGCCACTTTCTTTGGTACAGGCACTGCCCTGCTTTGACTACTCGATAAAGATGGATCCTTTGCTATCGAGTGACCTTGATCTGTGTGTCCAAAATATGATCACTGAATTCCTATTGCATGTAGTCAGGGTTGAGATCTATTTGTGTCAACTACTCTGCTATCTCTGAGGTGTCCAATAATGGTGGAAAATATGGCTGAAAGAGAGCCACGTTGAAGACTAGGTGTAGGCCAAGGAAAGGGGGAATGTTGAGCTCAAAATCATTATCACGCACAATATTGGTGATTTTATATGACCCATAACAAAGTGGGGATAGCTTTCGATGGGGCCCTGTAAGGGGTTCTTTCTACAAGTGCAACCAAACTTTGTCGCTCACCTTAAACTTATGTGGCACCCGATGTTGATCATGGTGCTGCTAGTACTTGGCATTAGATTTTTGTAGAATATATTGAACATGTTGGTGGATGTGTTGGATCCACTCAATGAACTGGGTGTATTTTTCAACTTCTGTTCCAGCAGCAGATGAGTCAGACGCATTGGTTTCCAGGGGTAGTGCAGCATCCATGGGGCCCAATGGTTGGAATCCCAACCCCACCTGAAAGGGGTTGTGGCTAGTCGAGCTATGTAGGGATCGGTTATAGATATGCTAGACACAGGGAATACTCTCATCCCATGTGCAAGGGTGTTTTTTAATTGTACATGCATGGGATATGTACAATCATCTGATTCACAACCTCAGTTTGGCGATCTGTTCAGAGGTGGAAGGAAGTGGATTTGGTGAGCTTGGTATCCAGCAGTGACCAAAGGCTCGACTAGAATGTGTTGAGGAACCTACTTTCATGGTCTAATATAATGATTTGTGGGATCCCAAAGTGTACCCATACTCATTCAAAGAATACCTTAGCAGTGGCTTCTACTGTGATGTTCTTCTTGCAGGTGGCTAGAATCGCCATCATTGAAAAGTGTTCAACAACCAAAAAAACAAAGTCATTTCCCCTCTTGGTGGATGGGAGGTCCGACATGTATTCCATTGATATGGATTCCCACGGCCTGTTAGGAGTAGGAAGAGGGGTGTACAAGAATTGTTTCTTAGTGGTCATTTTGGCAATAACTCAGGTGGTGCAGGAGCTGATATACTTGTCGACATCCTGTTGAAGTTTCATCCAGTAGAAATGTTTATGAAGCACTGCCACTTTCTTTTTGACACCCAAGTGTCCTGCCACCCAACTATAGTGAGCTTCCCAAATCATCTTCGTGCGCTCACTTGATGGAATGCAGAGATGGCCCAGATGGCACAACAACCCGTCCTAAAGATGGAAATTAGTGACCATTGAGTTGGCGGCCAATATTTGGTAGGTGGTAGAGAAGTCAGGGTCTGTCTCATATGCAATCAACAAATCAGTTGGAACTTCATGTTTTATACTTGATGTTGAGGTGGAACTGCTATAATAATGTGGACCACTTCTGATGGTAGTCATTCTGTAATTTTCCTTGGGTCTGTATGAACTGTAGTGGCTTGTGATTAGTGTGGATGAATGTCTCCTTCCCAAAAATGTAATGTCTCCACTGGTGGCAGGATTTCGCAATGGAGTACATTTATTTGTCATAAGTAGTGCACTTACGGACAATATCTGATAGTGTCTCACTATGATATGCCACGGGGTGGTCGTGTTGAGTGAGAATGATGCCCACAACATAGTCTGAAGCATCTATCTCGATCTCAAAGGGATGCTGCAAGTTCGGTAATGAAATTACTAGGGATGAGAACAAACGTTTCTTCAATTCATTGAAGGCTTGTTTTTGGGACATGCCCCACACAAATTTTTCCTTACCACCACCCCTGGTTAGGTTGAGGTTCCATGTGATATGAGAGAATCCCAACATGAACCTGTGATAGAAATTGGCAAGGCCCAAGAAGCTCCGAAGTTCAGTGAGTGTGGTTGGGGATGGCCAGTCACGGATGACCTGGATATTGGTTGGAGCCACATGCACACAATGATGATCAATGATGTAGCCTATGTAATGGACCATGTCCATGCCGAAGGATCATTTTTCCAAGTTTGCATATAGGTTGTGTTGTTGTAGGGTGTGCAGAGCCTGCTGAATATGTTGAAAGTGTTTCACCCAAGTCTTGTTGTAGATGAGGATGTCATCTAGATACACCACTATAAAAGTATTGGTGAAAGTTCATAGGATATCGTCCATCATCCTCATAAAATTTATTGGAGAATTTTTCAAACCAAAGGGCATGACCAACCATTCAAAAAGACCTTATTTTGACTTGAGGGCGGTCTTCCATACATCTGTTTGTTCTATTGGGACCTGGTGGTAGCCAGACTTCAAATCAATCCTAATGAAGTATTTATCCCCCGTGAGCTAATCAAGGAGGTTGTCGATTCGGGGAATCGGGTACCAGTTTTGGAATGTGATTTTATTCAGAGCCCGGTAATCAATGCAGAGTCACCAGGACCCTTCTTTATTTTTCACCAACATGATTGAGCTCCCACAAGGTGATGAGTTGGGATGGATGTGCCCCTTATGGATAAGTTCTTGGATATTCCTCTTGATCTCCTCATTTTCTAATAGAGAGTGGCGGTAGACTGGACCATTGGGTAGCAGTGCGCCTAGGGTTAGATAGATGGGATGCTTGACCTAGCAGTGCAGAGGTAACCCGATAGGAGAGGATAAGATATCTGAGTATTCTTTCATGACCTTATCCACTTTCTTTTGTTGTGTGGAGAAATTGGCCACAAAGGAATTAAATGTGGCTGCAATATTTTGCTCACTCTGAGAGAGAATCATGAAGAAGATAAATCTCCTGGTCTGAGAGATGACCTTCCTGCATTGCTTGGAAGAGATCAAGGAAATAACACTAGGAGGGATTGCCTCAAGTATCCTGTACAATTTCCTGTTCAAATTAATAATAACACTATGAGGCCTAGACTCATATGCATCATGACGTTTCCATAAATAATGTTGGCCCAAAATAACATTACAAACTTCGAGAGAAGAAACATCACACAATACCTCATCTTTGAAAGTCTTGATGTCGTACAACAATTGACACTATTGGCTGATGCAAAGATAGCTTCCTTGGAAGATCCATCCAATGGTGTAGGGTTTTGGGTGCAACGTTTTCGGCAGGGCCAGGTGCTTAACGACCTTTTCTAAGATGGGGTTCTTCTAGATATTATTATCAACGATGAAGTGAAGCAAGGTGTCTTTTACCCACATATGTGAATGGAAGAGGTGCTCACCTTCTTTTGGCTTATCTGGTTCACCAGGCTGGAGCTTGATGGTAGCAATGATGGCACTGGGTTCCATGTCAATGATCCATCTTCCCCTTTTTGGTTCTGAATCAGAGTCAGAACCCACATCTGATTCAAAGGCTTTCAATTTGGCCACCAATGACTACTTTGAGTGGCAATCAATAGTGTTATGCCAAGGGCTCTTATGGAATTTGCACCACTTCTCAATATCTTTCTTCGTCTTTTCGATGTCCTTCATTGCTTGTGCTTTGGACTGGTTGTCCTAATACTTTCCATCTTTTCTATGTCCTTTGTTCTATGGGTTGGGGCTGCCCTTTCCTGGATTTTGCTGTGAGGGGTTCCTAGGCCCGAATTGTCGCATCTTTTGTTTGATCTTATGCTCAATTTTGATAGCATATCGGTAGGCCATGCCCAAGGATGAGATGTCCAGGAATTCCATTTCGGTCTGGATGTATCTATGCAGAGAACCAATATAATTGAGTTGCACCAGATGTTTCTCTGAATATTTGATACCTAGCTTGGTGCACAAGGTATGGAAGATATTTGTCAACTCTGGCACTGCTTGGTCTCTTTCTTTCCACAGTGTGATCCATTTGGTATACAATTCATCATAACTTCTAACAGGGTAGTATTGTTCATTAATATAATCCCTGGAGGATTCCCAGGTGGTCGCGACTGTAAATAATGAGGGTTCATCTATTTCCTTTTGCTCACAGAACGTTTCCCACCAATCTTTGACACGGGGAACAACTTTAAGGAGTGCAAACGTAATCATTTCTCTATTCAAACATTTATGGAAAAAAAATACCTTTCTAGTAGGTTCAACCACTTTTCTATAGTATCTTCGTCTATCTGACCTTCAAATATAGGAATATCAAAGTTTATTTGTACCTTGAAGGGGGCAGTGCCTCTTCTCGATGAAGATGTGTTGCATGTTGGTAGCCTCTAAAGGATTTACGCGAAACTATCCATCATCTTGTTCCTCTGTTGAGTGAGGTATTCTGATGGACAACTGAGAGGGGGGGTGAATCAGTTGTTACTGAGATTAAATAATTGTGCTTATTTTAAACTCTTTACACAGCATTTAATGACAATCACAATAATGCATGGAAGTAATCAATAGAACATTCAACATCATCCTCACATATGAGATACACAGAGACAGATATTTCCTGAGGAAACCCATACAGGGTAAAAACCTCTTCTTCTTTATATGATAAGTAATATTTAAATTCTTTACATTATCATACATATGAGCACCAACTCATAATGAGGCTACAACCTTTGTTTTGCAAGA
>JASDQU010098360.1:8686-21437 GCA_032191745.1 Picea mariana | reverse complement strand
GCTGATATGTGCTCACATCTAACTGGTTATAAATGACAACAATGGGTAATGAATAAATGTTGAATGCTAATTGATGAGTTTTTGTGCAAGAGGGAAGTTTTGGGAAAAAGAACCCCACACTCATTCACCCCCCTCTCTAAGTGTGGTAGGTGTGTCCAACACTATGTTCAAATTGTCTTAAAATCTATTTATTACAATCTTCCATAATTATAAAAACAAGTCCTTTGAGGGACTACACTTTTTCAAAACATAGATTAGAAAATTCCAAAAATGAAAACCTTACAACATTTTTACTTTGTTCATATTTACAAGACATAAAGGATATAAATTAATAATTAATTATTGTATCAATGGTTGTTTATACTTATATATTCATTCTAGTTGTAATTCATTTTCCTATGATAACTCATGAAGCAGAGTTTCATTGAACATATAATTACCTTCTCACATCCATTATGTCAAACAAAAATCATAAATTTACTCCCATGTCTTAGAGACTCCATTAATTAATCAAAATCCAATATTGGTGCAAAAACATATTATTTCCAACAAACTGACAATCCTCTATGAAATACACACTAAGATATCAAAATTGCATGTAAGTGAGTGCAGGAAGCTTATTCCTATACTTCCCTATCTCAAAGAGATTATTATCGAAGAAAGAGAACACCCATGGAACACTACCCTAGACACAATGTTTAATACCATTCAACATGTGAGAGAAACAACCTATTAATTGAAGGCTCTTAAGTATCAACCTTGATCAAAGAAGCCTCTCGAATTTTGTTAAATCATTTTGGGGTTGACCCAAATACCATTTATTTTCCTAATATTTAATATTTTGGTTGTTACATCACACTACATTTCTAGATTGCTCAAAATTGTCCCCTTTTGAAAGATAAAGGTTTTCCAAAATGGCACTTTCAAATATTTTTCCTATTTTTTAACACCTTAGAAAAATGCACACATTTGTCACTAAAATGCATGAAATTCTTTGCTTAAGAAATCAAATCAACAATTAAACTTGAATAGTGTTGTTTATGACATTTCGTACCTTCCCCCAATGTTATATCTTCAATTTGAATATTAAAAAATTCATGTTACAAAATACATCAAAATTGGCTTCTTGGAAAAAGCTTGCAAATCATGTTGATATGGCCTAAACAAATGCACACCAAATATAGATATGTATTATTGTTGAAAAAAAGGTACTAGGATGGAATGCTTCAAATGAATAATAATTCCTCATACCCACTTTTCTCAATAAGGTCTCCAATTCCCTGAACTGGATCTACCAAAGAGACTACTTGGCTATTTTTGACATTTTCAGGCATATACAAAATGCATGCCAAGGAAATTCCTATTTAGTTGTTTTTATAATTTGAATTTGAATTTGTATAGATGCATTACAAGGCCTAGATGTGCACTCCCTTCATGATATAACCATTGGAAATTATGACTCATGATACACCATATCTTTCTATTAGCTTGGACCATAACTCTTGGTGCATGTTGGGGTGCCAAATTCCACATGAATGATGATGTTGGAGCATCCTTGGATCAAAAAATTATTCAACATGGATACCTAGGTATGATGTAGTTTAATAAGGATCCATGAACCATTCGAAAGTATTTTTGGCTTTAGGAGTGCATTTTTTAATGAATTCTGGCTTCCATCTACCTTGGTTTTGGGCAATGAAGTTTACATTTAAATTTGAAGATTTTTTAGGATTGAAACATGAATTATAACCATCTGTATTGATGTGATATATTATGAGGAATCCATATCAACTTTCAGACCATGATTTGAAACCATATACAAACATTGGTGTGCATTTTAGTGGCAATTGCTTCCATTTCCTAAAAAGTGCAAAATCGGTGAAAAAGTAGCTGGGATTATATCTTGAAAGTGGATATATTTTTGGAAAATATGTGATACATTTCCTATGGTATTGTAGATTAAATTCACACAATTAAAGCACTCAAAACAAATCATGAAACTATCAATTCATTAATTTAAAAAAACAATTCACACACATAGTTTGTTATCACAAAAGAATTACAACAAAGATATTCAACAACAATATTTGCAACTTCATTTAGTCAATGGATAATTATCTCAATCGTCATTACATTCATAGATCCTTTTCCCAATTCTTTGGATCCCATGACAAGAGACTATTTAGAAACTCCATATTATGTTTGTGTTCATTGTATTTTCCCCTTTCAACTACCCTAAAGTTTCAAATTAAGATTACAACCATTGATATTTTCAGTGTTTACAAAAAATTACCTAGGTTGTAGAATTTGTATTAATTTCTCAAAAATCCAAGTTCGCTATTAAAATAGGCTAGAAAATTGTTTGATGGGGCTTACAAAAATGCATGCCAAGATTTGTGCAAGTGTCCTTTTGAAAATAAAAAAATACCTGAAGTTTGTAGTTTTTTGCGTTGTTGACAAAAATTGTATATCAGAATTCCCAAATTCACCTTGCTTTGCTGGCATCTAACTACCAAGTTAGCAACTTTTGTATTTTTCACTAAAATTGATGAAAATTTCCTTGGTTCACTAAAATGCACGCCTATGGTTTATTTCTTGGTCAAATTGAGTGATTCAAATTGGAGAATGTGTATTTTTTCATTCTCCACCTTTTTAGATTCCATATTTTCAACTTGATTCATAAAAGTTGTTATCATGCACAAATACTCAAAATTTTCCCTCTTTTTATAGAATGTGAAAGTTTGTGAAGCCTAACGAAAATTCATGTCAAATCTTCCACGTGCATGATGTAAGAAAACTTTTCTCCTTGTTTTATAATTTTCCATGCTAAGGACAAGACCCATTGTTGGAATTATTATTGTCATTGATGTCAAAGACAAGGGGAGACTACATTTTTCCAAGATAAATATTGCAAGATGGAGATTGTTGGAAATATCATTTTTGGATTTTTGATGCTCAGTTTAGATACCTTACCTTTGAAGGAATTTTCAATCTAAATACCTAGTTCAAATAGGAGCATAGGTTATATGGTTGGAAATATTATTCTGATACATTTCCAATGGTATGCGAAAATCCCTCTAACTCTTTAGGAATGAAGAGATATGATTTTTTATGTCAGAAAACCCAACCAGAAAGTTCAGGTCGGCCCAACTAGTCTTTATAGGCCGACCCTAAAAGTGAGAACAAAAAAAATATAAATACAGGATAGATGTGCACATTTGAAGAGCATCCAAGAAAGAAGATCAAGTATGAGGTGAAAAAAAGAGATATGAGGTGTGCAAGAGAATCTAGAGAGAATTATTGGGGTCTAAAGGTGTGCAATGGGAGTTTTATTGGAGTTTTAAGGGTGCACTATGAAGGACTAAGGTCTATGATTATGAAAATTGAGATATTTTGAGGTTGTGATGCAGTTTGGGATTGTATTATGGGAATGGCACTATGAGTTTCACTAGGGCATGAAGGCTAAATCTGACTAGGGTTTGAGTCTATGTTTGGGGTATGAAGCAAATAGAGGTGTTGGAGCATAAAAGTTAAGGGCATGATGATGATATGAAATACATGAAGTATGAAGAATTCAGGTGAAGTCAAAAGTAATCTTTGTATGAATATATTAGTTTGGTTCCAATACATGTCTTACTAGGTTGGTGTTCAACTAAGGAGATTGGTGTCTCCAGTAGTTTGGTTCCTACACAATATCTTTCTGAGTTGATTCTCAAATGAGGAGATTGGTGTCTCTAGTACGTTCATGCCTACAATCTTTGTAATAGTAGGTTGGTGCCTATATAAATTTATAAAGATAAGTTTTTGTGGTTTTCTCCCACAAGGGTTTCCATGTTAAATTCTGCGCATTTTGGTTTGAGTTTGTATGTTCTAATGAATGATTTATGAATGATTAAATTAAGTAAAAAGTATCTTATATTGATTCACCCCACCTCTCAGTATAAGCATGAGTTAAAAAATTGGTATCAGAGTGGGTTCCTTTAGAAACAGTCTAACTACTGGAAGGTAAATCTTGAGAGAACACATGGATAGTCAATAAGGTTTCTCTACAAATAGGGCTCCATTGTTTGATGAAACAAACCATGCATTATGGAGTATAAGGATGCAAAATTATATAATGGATTTTGGGTTTGATATTTGGCAATCAGTCGTGACTGGGTATACAACCCCAAAAAATCTACCAATAGATAATATTGGGAATAAGGATAGTGAACCTAATGAAAAAGCCATGAATTCTATCTTGTGTGGTCTATCAGAATTGGATTTTTTCAAGGTAATGCATTGTGAATCGAAAAAAGATATTTGGGAAAAAATTCAAAACATCTATGAAGGTGATGACAAGGTGAAGAAGGGAAAGCTCCAAACTCATAGAAGATAATTAGAGAGTTTGAAAATGAAATATAAAGAAAATGTTGTAGCCTATTGCCTTTGAGTGGATAAAATTGTCAACACCATCAGAGAACTTGGAGAGAAGGTTAAAGAACCAATGAGTGTGAAAAAGGTGCAAAGTTCTCTTCCCTTAAGATTTGATGCCTAGGTCTTTTCCATTGAATAAATGAAGGATTTGGAGAAATTGATGATGGATGAGTTGCATGGGATCAAAGAAGAAAAAAGGACACACATTCTGTGATTGTTCCAACCATGAATCATATACAAAAGAAGCACAATTTGTGAGAAAGATAAAAAGAGGATCTGACAAATAAAAAGATAAGCCTACCTTCCAATGTTTTAATTGTGGTAGAGTAGGGAATTTTGTTGAAAAATGTCATTATGAAAAAAGGGAAGATAATGATGATGAGGAAATTAATGATAAAGAAGATCATAACAATTAAAGAAAACCTTATAGACACAAAAGAGGAAAATATACTAAGAATAAGAGTTTCTACTCTAGAGAGGACAATAAATCATCTAAAGAAAGTGATGGATATTTTTTTGATATTAACAAAGAATAATTCCTCTTCATAGACATGGATACAAAGTCTACTAATAAATAAAATGAAGACAATAAGATTATGAAGAAGAAGATATTGACGAGGAAGTGAAACCTGAAGTAGAACTCGATAGTTCCTTAGAAGAAATAGATAGACTTGGGAGAAAGAATAAAAATAAGAAAGAGAAATCACAGAAATATGAAAAGAAGGATCATGATATTGATGAAACAAAAAAAATAGTTATCATCCTGAAGACTCAACTAGAAGAGGTGATGTAGGAGCATCTTTGATTTCGGGAAATCTGCATCACCCAAAAACATTTCAATTATGTACAAGTTCAATTAGGATGAATAAATATGGATGCAACTCTACCTTGAATCTTGTGTTATGAATCCTATGTTATGAATCCTATGTTTCAACTTCACGATAAAAAAATATGTTTCAACTCCACGCTACAGGTAATATGATGAAACTCCATGCTACATGATTCTTTGTTGGAACTCCAAGCTATATAAATTATGTTACAATTCCACTCCATGCATCCTAGGAAGATAAAATGCTAAGTGACAATCATTGGTGAAAGATGAGGGAATGGAATTTGAATTGGGAAATGAATGGATAGTGAAAAATAATTACTACTCATCTCCTTCAATGGATGGAAACATATCGACAAGAGAAGAATTGGGGATAAAAAGTGGGAGGAAAGGAGATGAAGGGTTGGGATTGTTCGGTCAAGAGAAAAATGAGGTGTTTCTCTCATGTTCGATTGAAGTGATTGATATCACCACAGAGAATGGGGTCCAAAAAACACTATATCAGGAGATGAAGGATTGTATCTATTAACCACATTACAATTAGAGGAGTTCTGAAATAAATGATCCAGGAAAGGATTCATAACATGTTTATGTTCTTGTGGTAGTAATTAAATTATTCTATTTCAATATTTGATAACAATAAATAAAATTTATGTTGCGTGTTTAAAAAATGAGTTTCATCGTTCATTCTGAAGGCAGACCATAGTCCCATAGGTGCTAGAATTGTTGCAGGGCTTTGTTGTTGCATCAAGTGGTATCCGAGCGGTTTCAATTCCTGAGTTGTGAGAGAACAGTTCACGGAGGTAAGGTCTATGAATGTTGGTACAAGTGAGGGCTACAAGACAACTCATAAGTATGCCACCACAAAGAGTAGGATCAACACAAGGAGGTGCGAGGAATCGATAACTAGAAGAATTAATAAAAAGAATAGAAGAGTTGGAAAATAGAAGAATTGGAGAAGATGAGTTAAATTCAGAATCTAAGGAAGAGATTGAAGTTGAACAAAATGATGAGGAAGGAGACTCAATAGTGCATTTGATATCCTTATTGGGTAATATAGGTAGTGTGAGGGTTGATTTTTCATGCTATGATGGCAGTATGAGGGATAAAACTCTTATATATTGGATAGGAGAGCTCAAAAGATACTTTGAGTATGATAATGTTCAAGATCCCAATCATGTTCATTTTTCCATTAAAAATTTGAGAGTACTTGCTGCACTTTGGTGGGATATGCTGCAAAAAGATAGAGTAGATAATATATTAGAGAAGATTCAAACTTGGAAGAAGATTGTTAGTAAAATCAAAGAGAAATTTTTACCTGTTGATTACCAACATAAATTGTGTAGACAAGTATCTAATCTCAAGCAGAAAGAGACATCTATGTGTGAATATACTGAAGTATTCTTCAAGTTGTCACTCAGTTCAGGGATAAAACAACCTAAGTATCAAAGAGTGGTAAGATACATGAATGGGATGAAGTACCATATTCATGATGGGATGAGTATGCATTAATTTCATAATGTATATGAATCCTACCAGGTTGCTTTGAAAGTGGAAGAAAAGATTGACAAAAGATTATGACAGAAGTTTCGGGGAAAAGGAACAAGAGGCAGAGAAAAAACAAAGGATTCTAAAGATAATGAGAAGGAGGATGAAGTGATCAATAGTAAAATGCAAGAGGAGGAACAAGCATTGGCAGAGTAGAGGTTTTGGATAAGTACGTAATTACATGTTATAGTTATGGAGTAGAGCATCACAAAGCATCAAAATGTTCAGAGAGGTAGAACGTAGCGAGAAGACATGAGGCTAGGACATAAGTCACCTAGGCAGATGATACATCAATTGCTGGTGGGAATGTGGAAGTACTTCGGTAAGAAAAAGGAGAAAACCTGATGTAGAAAAGACTTTTACTCAAGCCTGGTGTTGTATTCCTTGAGATATTTCCTGGATAGGGAAACCATTTCAAGGACATTTTAAAAATCGATGGTTGGTTTTTAAAACCCGTTCTAAGAACAAAGGGTTTAATACTGGTTTTGACTGTGATGTTTTATGATAAATTTATTTTATTAATAGTCAAACCATAAAGGGCTTAGATCTTAATACTTTGGCACAACTTAAATTATCGTTGGCAGAATAGTGGAAAAACATAATCAAAGATAAAAATAATGTATCTAAAGATAAATATCAAAGTTGTCTCTGATAGAAGAAAACACGGAAAAATATAAATGAGTTTTATTTGTTCATGTGAAATTACATTTCAAAACATAAACAAACTATAAGATTAAAGAAACGGGTCACAAATTTAACTTACAGTTGAATCCGTGAAATATGACACCTTAACTAGTGCTTGATGTAGACAATAGTGGTCATACTAAATTGTCTTTAGCATCAAATCATATACATTTGAAAGAAAGGAAGAAAACTAGAAATAAAAAATTACTGAGAAAGATCACATATGCAAAAGATTAAAACCAAGAATCCTTTACTGGTTGCAAAACTGGTTTTTATTAAAACTTCATAAAGTCTCTAGTTCAAAAATCCAATCCTGATTCCATCTAGTCTTCCTTATTTTATACAAAAGTGTCTACAACCAAAATTGGTTGGAAAAGTTATCTTTCAGCCTTTAATTTACATTGACACAATCAACCATTACAAAATAAGATTATATTCATTCAAGAATAGAATGATTCCCTAAATTTTAGTTGACATTGTTGAAGCTGTTGGAACCAACTATTCGTTGATAAGTTGAAGGAGTTGCCACGTCTCATTTGATGGGAAATGAAATGAATTCATTTTCGTGAATTCAATATCCAAATATGTATACTTTTCATATGTGGGAGTAACAACAAATAACTCTTTTACTTGACATAAAACATAAAAATCATCAACTAGCATGTCCATAATAGTTTTCCCACTTAACATATATGATATTTTCTTGAAATTTTTATCATCTCCTCTGACCTTGAAAATATTTTTCTTGTATGTTTCAAGAGGAAGAAGTTTACCCTTTTCACCCCAGATAGTTGGTAAACCCATCTTTTCCAATTTATCAAATCTATTATTGAAGGTATCTACATTATTTCTCAACATTATACATTTATTTTGAGTCTGCTGAATGCAATTTCTTTTGGTAAAGACCCTTTCAATATCTAGAATTGTCTGAGTTCTATTACTAATTTGTTTTGATATCAATGCATCTTTGGAATGGCTATTTAGGAATTTGATCATTCGAACAACTATCCAAGGACTATCAATTAGATAATCTTTACCATCCTTTTTGTGTTTCAATTTTTCAACCTCCGCTACTAAATTGGATTTTATCTTTTCATATTCACTGATAACTTTATCTTTGTCTTTGGTCCGATCTTGTAAAGTCTCAATTTTTTTCTTTAGTTTCTAAATATCAACTACTTTTTGGTTAATGAATGATAAGGATTTGGATAGTTCAACTAATTTTTTTTTTGGTTGATATGATGAGTTTCCTCCCTTTAAGAGTTCAATTTGTCTTTTATATTTTTCCAAATGGCATTTCATCTAGGCCATTTGCTCGACCAATGTATCTTTCTCCTGTTGCATAGATTATAAATCAAGTGTTTTCACATGATCTATGCTAGGGATTTTGAGTTTTTTCTTTAACACTTCAATTTCTTTGTCCCTCGTAGAAATTAAATCTTGCACAAATGCTGCATCCTTTGGATATGCCCCCAGGTCTATCACCCATTTTTCTATCTATTTTTCTTTTTCATTTTGATTTCATTTTCTAGTTTTTCATACTTTAGTTGACTGGTAAGCTTATCCTTCACGAATTTCAATTTATTCATTCCTAAAGTAGATGTTATGATATCTCTGTTAACCATTTCCCTTGTCGGCCTATGCAAGTCCATTTTGTTAATGGGATGTAGAGCATTCAGATCAAAATTGATATTGGTCCTTTTATTTTCCCTAGTCTCCAACACCACTATATTTAACTTCCTCTTTTCAAAATCCATAGTAGAAATAATTATGGTATGTGAAGTTTCAAGGTCATACATTTGGGAAAAAACATCTTGCTTGATTTCTAACCCTTTCTCTTTAATTTCCATAAACCTCTTGAAAGGTTAACTATCAATTTTCATTGGCTGAACATCAGGTTGGATATAAAAGTGTTCTTTTAGTGTTGACACCACCTCGATAATCATTGGTTGCCCCGTTTTGGAAGACTCTACTTCAGGCTGCAAGTTTGGATCTTCTTCTTCTGTTAATCCTCCCATTTTCAATTTCTTTGCAGCACTAGACTCTGAATCTGTCACTCATTCTGTTGACCCTGACATCTTCCTTCTATATGTATTTTGAAAATGTAAAGGAGATGGTGTAACTAGAATGGAAGTCTGTTGTGATAATTTCTTAGCCTGCTATGTTGGAACTTGTTGTTGCTATTCCTGCAATATCCTCTGCACATCCTCTCAACTTCCAAGATTTATTAGCTTCTCAATATCTGGCTTTGATTGATGTGGATAGGGAAGTAAACCATATTTCTTCCTTCTAGTGGTGATCCAAAATGGATCTAGGAAGGCCTAAAAATCAAGTTTCTTGGAATCAGACGAAACCAACACTATTGCGTCCGTCTTGTCACACTGATTCCGACCATATAATTGTTTTCGCAAATGGACGCCATTTGCGAAATATATTGCGTTCTGATCGATTTCCCAAATAGGCAAAAAAGTCAATTCGTCAAAGTCAATAGGCCATATTGTTGATGTTAGTAGTACACGAAGTGACGTCGACATCATGCCATGATGACATCATCATGATGATGTGGCATCACTAAGAGGTGGCACGTGTCACTCAAATTTGGCATTTTCAGGCTGAGTTGGCACCTGTACGAATTTGAGACATGGCACTGTATGGATGACATGTGGTAGTCCATACATGACGTGGCCCAATGGCAGGCTGGCATGTGGTAGTATAGACGATAGCATGGCTATATGAATGCTGACGTGGTAGGGTGACTATGCAATACAAATGATGAAATGGCATGACATGTGGCTATATGACAAGTGACTTGGCTGTATGGAAGTGACTGGATTGTTGATTGTGTTGGTGACTGTGTGGTATGGTCCAATCACAGGGTGACATGTGGCCCAATCAGAGGCCACCACATGGCACCCCATATTTTTCCAATGTTGGCTAGTTCAAATTTTTTTTATGGCTTCTGGGGGTTTCAAACCTTGGACCTCTGTGGGTATCAACGATTTCATGAAAGGGGGCGGACTGATCGAGCTAATGTGGTTCTTGTTATGCCATATGACATATTCTTCTTTTGAGTTAGCATATAGCGTGTGGTTTGGGATAGGCCCTATTCGGCGGGGGGCTAGCCCACGACCATGGGATGTGGACTAGGGGCAAGCTAGCAGAAAGGGCGCGTGGGAGCATAACACCAGGCCATATGGCCCATATGACCAATGTCGGGCCTAAGAAATAGGAGTGCACCCATCCTATGGACACATGGACCTACCCCATATGACCTGGGGCTCGAAGACATGGGGATAGAACACACATTTGGCCATTTGTGGGTTTTTCACCTTATACAATGTATTTTTGGGTTATTTCAACTATTTTTAATGGATTTTACCCATTATTGGGAGATCTGGAGTTTGATTTGAGGCCAGATATTTGGAGGAAGTTGGGAGGTTGATGCCCACTTCAAATATATATAAAAAATGGGTTCTTAGCAACATCAGAGAGGTTCATAACAAGAGAAATGCTGAGGAATTTGAAATCCAAAGACATTTTTATGTAGGGAGGGAAGCCATTGAGGAGCAAAAATTTGTGGGCCAATTCCAAGAACTACGCTCAACCGATTTCAGTTCCGTCAGTTGTGTTGGATTCTTGAGGTCGATCAGAACACAACCAGATAAGTTTGTAATCCATTTTACACTTTTATGGTGTAATTTTGAATCATTTAAGAGAAATAAAAAATCCTCACCGACTGAGACAAAGGCCCAGAGACGTAGGCAATCTTGCCGAACTTCGTTAACAACTTTGTTGTTATGGTTTGTTGATCTTTGTGCTTACATTCTGATCTGAATTTCTTATTTTGGATTTTATAATATATCATTAATATATTATTCTTTCAATCAATTCCTTAGTGGTAAATGAACTCATGATTTCAAACTTAACCAAGTCTTTAAAAGATCATTTCATATCAAGTGGTATCAGAGAAGGTTGACGGTTGGTTTTTGAGTTTGCATGATTACCAGGGAAAAAATGAATCGTGGTGAAGGAAAGCTTGTAGAAGGGCATCCATAGATTGGATCAAGAAAGAGGACTTCTCAAAGTGAGGATATGGCATCGAAAGAAGGCATGTCTCAGAATGAGATTGAGTTGCAAAATTTTTTATTCACCATGTTTTAGATGGTAAAGGTATTATATGAGGATTACTTGGAACAAAAGAGGCATTTCCAAGGGAAATATTCCAAACAAGACAAAAATGCAGAAGGAGAGAATCCTACTAAACCTCCTCCTTCACCTCCTTCTTCTACATCAACTTCTTCTTCTTCAAGTACAAGTTCAAAATCCACCGCAAGAAAACATTCCCATAAACATAAACATGATATGCCTTTACTTAAGCTTGATGTGAAGTTTGAATTTCCCATGTATGATGGTGAAGTCAATGCTGAGAGGCTTGGTAACTGGGTCAGACAGATGGAATTTTATTGCAGTGTGCAACAAATCAAGGATGAGATAACTCAAATCAAATTGGTATCGCTTTGTCTTGCAGGCACGACACTCATCTAGTGGCAACGCAAGTTGAAAAATGGTACGTAACAAGTGGGTAATGTATTTCCATCATGGCAAGATTTTGTTTTTGCACTTAGAATTTTTTTTTATCCTTTGGGTTATAAAGAGAAGGATTTAATTGAATGACAAGGTATTAAACTAAGAAAGGGACAAACAGTGCAAGAATACATAGATGGATTTTGTAACATGGAATTAATGTTAAACATTCCATTACGTACCCAAGAAAACATTATGAAGTATGTAAGAGGTTTACCTGCACATATTTGTAACACTGTATTTATGTTTGAACCTACTAATCTTGATGAGGTTTCTGTTCAAGCAACATACATTGAAGTAGGGAAAACAAGAGTTGGTTTATCAGGGGAATCGTCTTCGAGGAAAGAGGACAAAAGGAAGGGGACTGGAAAGAAATCAAATTCAATGACAAGAAGAGAAGAGAAGCTCTCTTGCAAGAACTGTAAGAAAGAAGGGAATGATGATGACCATTGCTGGAAATTGAGTCCCGAGAAGAGACCGAAATGGTTAAAAGAAAGGAAAGGGAGGCAAACAATTGCAACAACAACACGACCAACAAACTTGGGATATGATTCATGTGATGAGACTAAGATCACAACAGTTGGTTTGACAGGTAAAATTGGTGATGGATATGATTCTAGATGCAAGTTGTTTCACATAAGGGTGATAATGAAAGATACTAAGATTGAAACATTGATAGATAGTGGATCT
>JASDQU010098359.1:11238-21437 GCA_032191745.1 Picea mariana | reverse complement strand
ACATTTACTCTGAACATAGTCGAGAGTGTCGGGACATTCCGACAACTCTAATGGTGCTTCAAGTATTCTTTATTGGTACTGGTACAATGCCTCCTTCCTGTAACACTTTGGCATCCATGGCCTCCATATCCATCACCTCACTCATCATCACATAGGGATTTCTCTGCTCCCTCCTTCCCTTATCTCCATTTTTCATCCTCAGTCTCCCATTCTCCCCTAGATTTCAAGCTTTGGATTTCCCAAGGCTCTGTATTTTTCCTTCTATCCCTCCCAAGCATTTCCGACCTCTCCATTGTGAATTCTTCCCCTCAGAAGCTTAGTTTCATCATTCCTCATGAGAGAGGAAATCACAAGTGCGGGTCATCCTACTACAATCAAGTAGGAAGGCATTGACGCACTGGAACTACTGCTCTCTCTCCCTTTCTAGGAAGCATCCCATCCCATTCTCCCCATTCTGATCAAAACTAGGTCATGGATGCCTAGGCAGAGATTCACTCGCCTATTCTAGTGCCCAATTATGGAGGATGCATAGTGGATGAGGAGATTTATCCTCACTCGGAGGAGATTCCTCATAACTTTCTCGATGCTGGTGGTGAACAGATGACACAAGAAATTATCGAAATATCCTTGAATTCCTGGGATTTGGTCATGACAAGATATCTGGTGAAGGAGGAACTTTCTCCACTGCTGTCGGATTGTTGCAAGAACTCCATCGACCCTAATGTGGTAGACCCAGAGATCAAATGGGGTGAATTATGGAATGAGGAGGAAATACATGACTCATCCAACAGGTATTTACATATAAACATACCAATGCAACCAACTATGGACAACCACGACCTACCCAGATCATGCAGGCTCACGGAGGAACAATTGGCCCTAATTTTCAAGATGAGGAGGGACATGGCCGACCAATTTCACAGCTAGATCCTCCTCAAAAAGTTCATGGATATTTTGTTTGATTCTTTATTAGGTGAGCCCGCAAAGAATCGTTGTCTGACATGCTGTCGGCCTTATGCCTTCATAGTCCGCCAGGTAGCGAGCTTGGGTTCTCCCCATGTATATCTTTTTTACTGTTAATTTTTTGTCTTAGCTATTATTTTTTTTACTACCATGAAACTCTGGTGCACTAACTACTAGCTGGTCAATGAACAATGCTTACCTCATGTTCTCATTTCCATGCATATGGTAGAGCAAGTGGCAAGCTATTATGGTTTTAGACATGTGTCACTTTCTAGTCTATGCACAGTGCTAACCACCTGTTCTGGTTTCCACACTTGTAACAGAACATGTGGCATTTCTTGATATACTCTTTTACAAGTGTCGCTTTTTAATGACATACGATAATACAATCTATTTTTATTAAAAAAAAAAACAATAATTGGAATTCTTTTAAACCACAATAAAACATAAACCATAGTTAATCATTAACATATGTTCATACAACATAAACTTTTATTAAACATTATAATATAATAATTTTTAGTATTTATATTAATATTAATATATAATATTTTATAATATAACACTATTATAATATTTATTAAATGTTTTTTTATGGAAATTAAATAATAATTTAATATTTCAAGATTGAAATCGTTAACTTTATCTTTTACGGATTTTTTCTAATGAATTTCGTTTACAAACTCTATAAAATAATCTTAAAATTGAATATAATGTATATTTACTTTAGATAAATGAATTATCATAAAATATATTTTGGAAAATGTACTTTGTTTCTATGGAAATGATAAGATGTCAAGATTCACAAAATTTGTTAAAATTATTTAATGCAATGTATTTTTAGTTTTGAAAAATGTTTTTTCAACAAAAATATACTAATGACATTTAATGAAAAGAAATATAACATTATAATAAAAACATGAATAATGATAATAATAATACATTATCAAGTAGAAATATAAAAAAATAAAAATATTTTTAACTCAAAAATTATTATGGCTATTTGATATTTTTTAGGCTATAATGACAATAATGTAAATGCTTTCTTTTAATATCTAAAAAGTAATAAATTAATTAATTACATGTTTGTATTGATCCTAAATTATGTCAAATAGAAACAATGTAATGTTCTTTTAGGCTTATGTCACCTTGTGACATTCTTTTATGGTTATATTTTAGTGCAATTTTTATGAATGGTTAACTATGGATGACATCTAATATGATAATATTCATTTTCAAGGCTAATTTATATGAAATTTCTACATTCCTTGATGGTTTTGCTGCATTGCAATGTAGAAATTTAATGTATCATGTTGAATTGCATCATTCCTAAATGTTAATGTCAATTTAGGGTTGTCACCTTGTGACATTCAATTCAAGGCTAACTTATGTGAAATTTCTACATTCATCAATGGTTATGTTGCATTGCAACATGAATATTTAATGTATCAAGTTGAATTACATCATTCCTAAATGATAATGTCACATCACAACATTCATTTAGGGTTGTTTTAGTGCGATGTTGATGAATGGTTGACTACGAATGAAATTTAATAGCACACCCATATTCCAATGGGGGAGACACAATTCATAAACATCTCACTGAAACATGACCCTAAATAAATGTCACAATGTGACATAACTGTAAATGAACGTTTCTGTGTGACATAACCTTAAATCAATGTTGCAATGTGACATAACCCTAAATGAATGTCGCAATGTGATGAAACCCTAAATGAGTGTCTCAAGGTGACATAAACCTAATTGAACAAAACATTTTTGAGTAAGTGAATGAAGTTGAATGTTACAATTTAACATAACTATTGAGGAATGTGAGTTATGGCCAACAAAATTTAACAAAACTCAATTCAACATAACCCTTGATTGAATTTGAAATGTGACAAAACCCTTTATGAATGTCACAATGTGAAATCTCATTTCATTAATGCCATAATGTGAAAAAACCTTAATGAACATCACAATGTTACATGAAATTGGATGAATTCTGAAATTTGACATAGTCAGTAACGCCTTCAAATTTTAGATTTATGAATGTCACAATATGACTTCATATTTCATTAACATCATAATGTGACAAAATTCTATATGGACATTGCAATGTGACATCACATTTAATGAACACCACATTGTGACATAAAAGTTAACAAAGCAAGATGAATATCACAATCTAAAAAAACCACAAAGGAATGTTGCAATACAAGATAACCCTTAATGAATGTCACAATGTGACATCACATTTCATGAACACTATAATGCGATATAATCATTCATGAATGTAGGAAGTCGACAAATGTCAACCAAGATGAATTTCTCCATGTCACATAACTATTCAAGAACATCACAATCAAACATATATATATTATAAAGTAATCCAAAACTAACTTTACAATATGAAATGACTATTGAAGAATGTCACAACGCAACAAAAACCCTTGAATAATGTTGCAATGAAACAAAACCATTAATAAATGTTAGAATGTGACATCTCATTGGATGACCATCACAATGCGACAATAAATTAACATCGCTATCTAACATGACATTTGATGAATGTCACAATGTCACATAGTCATTAATGCAACAAGATGAATGTTGCAATCCAAAATAACCATTAAGAAAAGTCACAATCCAACATAACCTTCGCTAAATATCACAATGGGACAAAATATTTTATGAATGTCACAACGTGACATCACATTTCATTAATGATAGAATGTGACAAAAGTTTAGTGAACATAACAATGCGACATCAAATTTTATGAATTCCACAATGTGACATAGTTGTTAATGGCACATAATGAATGTCACAATCTGATTAAATACTTTATGAATGTCACACTATGACATGACATTTCATTAAATTTATAATGCAAGAAAATCCTATATGAACATTGCAATGTGACATCACATTTAATGAATGTGAGAATGTGACATGGTCATTAATGTGGCAAGATGAATATTTCAAATAGAAATAACCATAAAGAAATGTTGCAATAGAACATAACCCTTGATGAACGTCAAAATGTTACAAAATCATTTATGAATGTCACATGTGACATAACATTTCTTTTATCTAATCCAAAATTAATGTTACAATATGATGTAACCATTGAAGAATTTAACAACCTAACAAAACCCTTGATGATCATTGCAATGCGACAAAACCCTTAATAAATGTCAGAAGGTGACATCACATTTGATGAAAATCACAATGCAACAATAAATTAAGATCGCTATGTGACATGAAATTTGATGAATGTCACAATGTCACATAATTGTTAACACATCAAGATGAATGTTGCAATCTGAAATGACCATTAAGGAATGTCGCAATCTAACATAACCCTCAATAAATGTCCAATGGGGAAAAATCCATTATGAATGTCATAATGTGACATCACATTTAATTAATGTTACAATGTGGAAAAACTTACTGAGCATTTCCATGTGACATGAAATTTGATGAATTTCATAGTGCGACATTGTTGTTAATGCCGCAAAATGAATGTCACAATGTGACAAAAGACTTTATGAATGTCACAATGGGACATCACATTTCATTAATGCTATAATGTGACAAAAGATTAATGAAAATCACAATGAGACATAAAATTTGATGAGCGTCACAATGTGACATTTTCATTAATGCCATAAAATGAATTTCACAATATGACAAAATCCTTTATAAATGTCACAATGTGACGTCACATTTCATCAACACCACAATGCGACATAACGATTCATGAATGTAGGAAGGTGACATAAGTCAACCAAGATCATTGTGTCAATGTTATATAAGCATTTAGGAACATTAGAGTCAAACATATCCATATCATAAAGTAATCCAAAATCAATGTTAGAATATTACATAACCATTAAAGAATGTCACAAGCCAACAAAACCCCTAATGAATGTTGTAATGGGACAAAAACCTTAATAAATTTCATAATGTAACATTACATTTTATGAACATCACAATGCGATAAAAAATGAACATCATAACATGAAATGACATTTGATGAATGTTGCAATATCACATAGTCATTAATATGGTAAGATGAATGTTAGAATTTGAAATAACCATTAAGGAATGTCACAATCCAACATAACCCTTGTTAAATGTCACAATGGGAAAAAATCCTTTATGAATGTCATAATGTGACATCGCATTTCATTAATTCCACAATGCAACAAAGCCTGAATAAGCATCACAACGTGACATGAAATTCGATGAATGTTGCACCGTGACATAGTTGTTAACATCGCAAGATGAATGTCACAATGTGACAAAATCCTTTATAAGTGTCACAACATGCCATCAAATTTCATTAATGTAAAAATGCAACAAAATCCTTAAAGATCCCAATGTGACATGACATTTGATGAACGATGCAGTGTGACATATAAATTAATAACATTATTAAATTATTATTAATAATATTATTAATATAATATATCAATATTATGAATATTGTGTTTTTTATTTTGTTATTACTAATATAATATATTCATATTAAAATATAACACTCATTTTAAAAATTTAATATTATAATTTATTTTTCATATAAAAAATTATAAAAGTTGTAACAATATATAGTTAATATAATAAGTACATTAATGTTAGAACATGGTTAAGAACATGTGTTTCTTCTTAAGAGGTCACAAGTTCAATATCCAAAGGGGGGTAGGGTATGTATACCTTCGTAGACTTTACCAGTCAAATCATTGAGCGGACGGGGGTCCCTTGTCCCACAAACAAGAAGGTCTCATACACCAATTTGGTGTGCTCTTGGTCGTGACCTTAAAAATAGATTATTATTATTATTATTATAAATGTTGTAACAATATATAGTTAGTATAATAAGTACATTAATATCAGAAAATTATAAATGCTGTAACAATATATAGTTAATATAATAAGTACATAATGTTAGAACATTATAATAAGATATTTATATTAATATTATATTAACAAATTTTTATTGATTAATAATAAATTTCTATATAAACATAGTTCATATAAGTTAAAATATATACTATTTTATATAAGTTAATAAAAACATTAATACAAATGATTATAATATGATATTAATTTATCTTTATTAATTAATAATAAAGTTTTGTATAAGTTCATATAAGTCAAAATATATAATAATTTCAACATTAATATAAATTAATATAATATTTTTAAATAAAATATAATATTATAGTATAATATTAATATAAATTAATTATATAAGTTAATAGGAACATTATCTTTATGCGTTTAACATGGATGGATTTAAGAAGTGTCTTATCAAGATACTCTCTCATTGACTACTCTACATCATGAGAACATATTATAAAATAAAGATACTAAAAATATATATTAATATTTTTTAATATGTTAATATATTTTAATATATTTTATAATATTAATATTTTTAATATTTTAATATTAATGTATCAATTTTGTATGAATCTATCTTTACTTTAATTTATCAAGAGTTTAGAGGGATTAAATTTCTTTAGGTGAAAACCCTATTTAAAAAATCAAACTTCAAAAAAGATTAGAAATTTGTACCTAGAAAATTTTGTATCTATAAAGATCCAAAATTAAAATAAATCTATATTAATTAATATATTAATATGATTGTTATTAATTTATTGGATGGAAAGGATTAGCATCATAATCCTTTCAACCCTCAAAGTAAGGAGAAACTTCCTGATGTACTTTGGAAGTTGCCAACGAGGAAAGGAGGGCTACTCATGTATGCAACCGCATAGTAGTTCGTTGTTGTCGTTGCGTCGTCGGGGTTGTCCATCGACATCTTCATCTTGACATGCTACTTCTGTTGGCTGTTGGCGTGGAATGCAAACCAGGGAATCAGCAGGATGATTTTGTTGTTGAATGGAGTATATACACTGCTACAAGTGTTTAGTTGGCAAACGACAGGTTCGTGTGTCTGATCGGATCGTTTTTATAGTTCTCCACCTCCCAGGAAGTGTCATAAAAAGATTTAGAAATGTCATAAAAAGATTTAGAAATGCGAACGGAATAGAATTTTGGCCGATAGTTGAATTCAATGGACACTGTTTGAAAAAACAAAACCTACCGTTTCCCGTTTCCGTTCTTTATTGACTTTTTCTTCATCGGAATAATATTCTAGCCGATAGTTGAATTCAATGGATACAGTTTGAAAAAAGACAACCTAACGTTTACCGTTTCCGTTCTTTATTGACTTTTTCTCGGTCTTTGAAGGACAATAATTTTCCCTTTGCAAGTTGCGGCACACGACACGGCACACGACACGGCACCGTCGGTTCGGAAAAACGACACGGCACACGACACGGCACCGTCGGTTCGGGAAAACGACACGCCACGGTACCGTCGGTAAGGAAAAACGATACGGTACCGTCGGTAAGGAAAAACGACACGACACAGTTGGTATGGCAGAAGAAGATCTAAAGGAAAGGAGGCTAGCATGTCTGAATAACGACACAGACACGAATGCTCNTTTGGCCGATAGGTGAATTCAATGGACACTGTTTGAAAAAACAAAACCTACCGTTTCCCGTTTCCGTTCTTTATTGACTTTTTCTTCATCGGAATAATATTCTAGCCGATAGTTGAATTCAATGGAGACAGTTTGAAAAAAGACAACCTAACGTTTACCGTTTCCGTTCTTTCTTGACTTTTTCTCGGTCTTTGAAGGACAATAATTTTCCCTTTGCAAGTTGCGGCACACGACACGGCACACGACACGGCACCGTCGGTTGAGAAAAACGACACGGCACACGACACGGCACCGTCGGTAAGGAAAAACGACACGACACGGTACCGTCGGTAAGGAAAAACGATACGGTACCGTCGGTAAGGAAAAACGACACGACACAGTTGGTATGGCAGAAGAAGATCTAAAGGAAAGGAGGCTAGCATGTCTGAATAACGACACAGACACGAATGCTCATGGAAACCATCGGATGCTCGTGGAAACCACTAACTCTTGTTTGACTGCCACCATTGACACTTGCGCAGCACATCATACATACTAGAGAGAGTTAGGTCTATGTTCTTTCTGTCGGTCAAATTGAACATTTGAGTTTGAAAATTTGAACATATTATGATATGTGATCAAGGTATGGTTTTCATTTTATGTTAATCTATTTCATTCCGTTTTAACTACCACCTCCATGAATTGGAATTTGAATAGCTTTGCATTGTACCACACTTTCGGAGTTCCTCAATCCTTCTGAATCAGCATATTGCAATTTTCTTTATTCACCACGTTTTGAATCAATATTGAACGTATTGCAATTTTCTTTAACGTTTTGATTAAATATTAAACGTACAGCAATTTTCTTTATTCACCACGTTTCGAATAAATATTGAACTTAATATTTCCCAGCATATTGCAATTTCCTTTATTCACCAAGGTAAATATTTAAGTGAACAAGGGACAGATAAATAACTTCACAAAGTATTGAGACACCTTGGCACTAAAAGATTCGATGGAGAGCATTTCTAAATTTTTATTAAATGAATAAATATGTATTACAATGATATAAAGCTTTGTAATATAAATACTTATCTTTAACAACATAAATCCTTACGATGTCATTAATTATCATCAATAACAAGCGAGAGAAGATAGAAGACATTCATCTACTATGATGGTTGGCTATTGCATGTAACGATTCATTGGGCTATCATCCATGTAAGGTTTGTATTTATAATAGCAAGGTCTACTATAGTAGGATGAATTTGGGGATAGTCAAAATTTTGGATAGTGTGACCAAAATTCTAGATAACCACGCTAGATCGCAATAATAAAAAATGTGATTGTGATATGAGCACATCCTTAATGCAACACCATGTTGTCATTTTGATGCACAACTAAAGTGAATGATCATACTTGAATATTAATTATAAAATAAATTTTCAATAATTGAAATCTTCACAAGATGAATTAAATTATAAAATAAATTTTTAACAGTGGAAATTTCCCAAGATGAATTTAATCATAAAATGAATTTTCAATAGTGGAATTCCTTCCAAGATGGATTTAATCATAAAATGAATTTTCAATAGTGGAAGTCCTTTTAAGATGGATTTAATCAATCTCTCACTCTATCTAGCATAGAATCTCCCTACTTTGAAGTTGTTGATCCTAAAAAATTATCCCACTAGGTAGGGAAAATCAGTTTGGATAGTCTCCAAGATGTACCACTTTCCAACTTCATGTGATTATCCTTTAACCTAGATTGGTATGTGTTAACAACAATTTTGTCTTGGGCACAAGAGTACCCAGGTCTGCAGGTTGCACGAGAAGCACCCAAGCGCAGCACGGAAAAATCTCATTTCAGGCTTCAAGTCAAGCGAGCGGGCCAAGTTTTGTTGTCGGTAGCCGAGATCCATCCATAGAGTAGATCAACGGTCATCGGGATTTCGGGGCTACCAAGTTTCCCGAGATTTAGCACAAGAGATAACACCCATATTTTGCAACAAATCTGGGCCGTACGATCCAGTTGGGGCAGGTGGCGGCCAATCGGCATCTCGGGGATTGGCATTTTAAGAGACAAGGGATCTCCCATCCACTGCAGTTGAAGTTGTCGAAATGTGAAATGCCGAAGGTACCTTTGAAACTGAGCCCATGGTCCTAGCGCCAGGTCACATCAAGCAAGCATGGGAAAAGGGTGCTAGCACATGCCACGTGATGAGACGGGTCCCAAAACGTCGACGTCCTTTCAGCCGTCCAATCCAAAGACATGTGGTGCACGATTAGGCACTATCGCCTCTTCATCTTTCGTAGCTTTGAAACACGAGGGTCAACCTCCTCCCAGCCGCGAGACGTGAAGTGTTGAAGGCGTCCGGGACCCAGGCCCACATTATTGCCGAGATGAGCAGGACCGTCCATCCAGAGGGATGCGTGGCACGCGATTAGGCTATGTCTCCACCTCCCCTTTCATAGCTTTGAAACACAAGGAGCAACCTCCTCCCACCCAGGAAACGCGAAATGTCGAAAGCGCCTTTGAAGATATGCACAGGGTCACAGCCCGTGGTCGCTTGGGCTGATAGAAAGAACCACGAAAAGAGCCAAAGAGCCAGGTTTAGCTGCAGAAGGGATCACTGTGTTCTCCAAGTGCTAGTTCAATTTGATCTCAATCCTGATACCTACTAGGACTGAATGAAGAAGAGAGAGGGTGGTTGAAACCTCGCCTCACTCATTAATTGC
>JASDQU010098358.1:0-12260 GCA_032191745.1 Picea mariana | reverse complement strand
TTGGTAAGAAATTGAATTAAAGTCAATTTGTTTTTTTATAAAGAGTATTTTTGTTGTAATTCTAGTAATTTAGTTTGATAGAAATTTATGCTAGCTCATAGTTTTGGTTGTGACTTTGCCTTGGACACTTCACATGATGCTAATTAAAAGATATTAAGATAATCATGTGTTGTAAAGTAGACGCATGCAATATGTTCGACATAAGACTTCCTCTATTAATTTATTTTTGTTAAGAGTTTGTCCAACAAGCATTTGATGAAATATATAAACCAAAATGTATGGCAAAGATGGAGAGGATTGTATAAAAATGTGATCGGCCTTATGTATATTATTCCCTTAATTTTATGTGTAACTTCTGATATTAACTCTTTAACTATGTATGTTAGTTATGTGTAAACAAATTAAACATGGCCATTGTTAGGCTCCCATGAGTGAATAGTGTTTGAGTGAATATGTTTAAGAAAAATGTTTTAATATTGTTATCAATATGTTGATTTTGAACTAAGAAATAATATTCTTGTTACACTTGAGAAGTCGAGTGTTAATTCTATGTTGAGCTCTTGGTTCAACATATAGAATTGAGTCGTGATTTCAAATTTATATACTGGTTGTGCTAAAAATTAAGGGATAGAATGGACTTGAAACTTATGAATAACTCTTTTAAAAATTCAATGAGTATGTTTTTAATGATGTCTATGGATTAGTTTTATATTTATGGTTAATATGATTAAATATGAATTTTTAAGTGTAAATTGAATGTTAGAAAAATGAGGAGTTGGTAGGTTATAGATGAATATAAATCAACTATAGGAGGACTTTATAGGAATGAGTATGTCTCAAGGTGGTTGATCCAAATTGGATCATTATATTGTTTTTCATCTATCTTGATCCTTTCAAAGTGGAAAAAATTGGAGGAATTATGTAACGTACCCAACCTCTTGGTTGTGATACAGCTCTGATACCAATCTATAACGTTCCCTGTTACCAATTTTCTCTAATACCAATCTGTAACGTACCCCGTTACCAACACTAACAAATGTTATGATGCCATTATGTAACATTCTCAGCTTACCACTGAGCAATGCCACTCCAAAAAAATATAGTGCGCAGATTCTACACTATAACGTTGATTTGCGCAGAAACATGTGAGGTAACGCACACTATCCCAAGTTGGATCACGCCACGCAAATTTTCCTCCTCAAACACTAAATATAACAACGAAATTAACACATAATACAACTATGTGCACAATCATTCAGAACACAAAAATATATTGTGCGCATAACCACTCTAAACACACAATACTACTGCACGTGAAACCATTTTGATGTCACACACAGATTCAGTTCTCCCTTTGTGCGCGATTCTGTTGAGTCCTTGTGTGCACAACAATTCAGCCTCTTGCGCGCATAGATTATTTCCCTATACGCACGCCAATTCTAGCCTTGCCTCAGAAAATCATGACCACTATTACAAGGTTAACTAACAAGAATACTTAATAATTGTCATACTCTGCATGTGTGATAATAATTATTGAATATATCATCATGCTTACATGTACAAACAACATCATATAGAACAATGACAAATGATTATATGCAATGTCATACAGGAAATAAACCATATCAGATATAGATAATTAAGCACACAGTAAATTAGCCAAGCAAATAAGAGACACTTATATTTTGTTAAAGAGTCACCAACTGCACGTAGAGCTCAGATGGTCCTCCCAACCATATACTATGTTGCTCATAAACTTTCAACAATAGGTCACCCCCGAGCTGGGGCTTAAACTCCATTAGGGAAAAAGGATTCTTAATGCTAAGCAAAGGTCTAATAATCAAAAGAATTGTTCCATCCAAGGTGCCCAACTATTGAAACTAGCCTATAGTCTCTCATTCCCCACATGCTTGTCCCACCCCCATGAAGTGTGCCCCTACTCTGCTCAACAGCCCCTTGGCTGCCCCACTTCCCTTCAAGGGCTTCAGTAATAGGTCGAACAAGAAGTCTCAGAGCCCTATAACTAATGCCCAATGCACCAAGGAACAATTCCTAGAAAATATCTCACCTAGAGAGAATGATCATGGGCCTAACAACCTGCCTCTTCGATAACAAATATCTCACTTGGAGAGAATGCCCGCGAGCCTAACAACTCGCCTCTTCGACAAAAAAGACTCTAGTTACCCAAAATGAAACCCCCTTCCAAGATTTTCTTGTAGATAAGGTAATGATCATTCCCCATGAAAATAAGTGAAAATCCTCCCCAAATAAATGAGTTCTCCCCCCAAATACATTAAGGTTCGACCGCATATTTGCATGGTCATAACTAGACACTTGTCACCTTCAAAATTAGCTTTAGCCACTTGGTGATTCGTTCCCATCCCTAGGGAACTTCGGATAAATAAATATCCATAAATTATACTTTTCAGAAACATTCATAAAATATTCCCTTGTACTTAAGCACCCCCTAAATTTCCCTTTTCGGTGGAGATTAGCCCCCCGTCTCTTTTCATTTGATTGGCCTACGCACATCAATGTGATATTATTAATAATTTGAGTGTGATTACATTTTACATGGATAGACGTATTTGCCTCTTTTCATCCCAGCTCACCAACCCAATAACCACACAAGCTCTCCGACCTCAAATACACCCACACACACACCACACACACCCACAAAACTTGATCTGATACACACTTCAAGGTAATCCCCGTGCACACACTCAGATGCATGCAACACTATGGAAAGTGCACACCCTTTCCTTGATGTGCAATCCACGTGCACTTACTCAAGTGCACGCAACACTATGAAATGTGTGTGCTCTTTCTTTGGAAACAATCCTCATGCACCACTCAAGTGTGCACAAAACTAAACCAAAACTTGGTTCCAATGACTCACCAGCCTAAATGTACATTTACAATTAGGGTTCGGAATAGGGATATTACAAATCAACTTGCAGGGCCATTTTAGTGGTAGGTCTTAGTTTGGAAAATTGGGGTTTGAAACCTTCGAGGGCCATTTTGAGGCATCAAATGCCATTTTTAAAGGTTAAAAATTTCCTAGCATAGCTTAGACCTCATGACACTATTATACACATTGAGATATTTCCAATGGTGAAAAAATTGTGTCAATCGAAGCTCCTATGCAAAAGTTATGTCTCTCGCAAGTTGACCTACTGTGTTGACCACCATGGTACGAGATGATGCCATGTTAGCCCCTGTTACTCACATATATGGGGCTAGCCACGTATGTAATTTCAAGAAGATTCTAGAAGTTACAAAACCCTATCAAAATTGAGGGTTGAGGAAGTAAAAAACCTACCCCTGGATGGATATCGGGCTATGTTATATACTGGGTCACTGGGAGGAGAAGGGGTTCCATTATTTTGGCATTGTATCTTGTTCCATAGTTGAGAAGAACATCTGAGAGTAGTGGTTTGTGAGCATAACAGGGGAGGAGATATTTTGTAGCAGCCATAAAGGCCATAGGTCAAATTTGTTGGGTTGTTATATTCTTTGTAGTGAAATTCTATTCGAGGTGGATCGAATGACGGTCGAAGTCGAGGTGGATCGACAACAGGTCGAAGTCGATGTGGATCGACAGCAATTCGAAGGTCAAGGTAGTCGACTGGGTAAAGTCAAAGTCGAAGGTCGACGCAGTTCGACGTGGTAAAGACATCAACAACAAGTCGAAGAGTTCAACTGACAAGAGGTCGACAGGTGAGCTTGTGGTGACCAACTGAAGACCAAATGAAGGCTGACTGGTAGTCGAATGGTAATCCAACTTGGAGTTGACTGTAACAAAATACCAAGATTCGCGCGATTTGTAGCCAATTATCTGCATGGATCCGTAACCATTTTTGGGTGCCATTTATTTAGGGTTTCGCATGTTGTAAAGCCTATAAAGAGGTGTGTTGTAAGGTCGTAAAAGATAATCAATGAATCATAAGATAGCCAATATTTAGAGAAATATTTAGATGTAGGTTATTGGTCATGCAAATGTAAGACGAATTGGCTACAAGTTGTTCTTGCGTAAGAAAGAGGGTATGATGTTGATTGTTTCTTAGGCGTGGACCAAGGTTAGACATGTAACCTTTTATTCAGATTGAATAAGACAACAAGAGAGTACAATTCTCAAGGAATTTTGGTTTTCCCGGTTTGGGTTTCCAGGGTAAAATCTCTGTGTACTGTGTGATTGCTTTGTCATTTGCATTCTTGATTAAATTCTTCCTCTCTTTTGCTAGGTTTATTGTGGAAGTGTGTCTCATTTCTTGACAAGTGGTATCATAGTTGAGTTAAGATTTGACGTGTTGTATCAGATCTTGATTTACCAATCTTGAATCTGAGAGCTAAACCCTAGGTACAATAAGAGTTGTAAGTCATAAATTGTGTTCAAGATCATGGTAAGGAATGGCGATTAGTTCAAGAACAGACATAGAAAAATTTAATGGCCATAATTTTGAGCTTTGGAATCTTAGAATGGAATATCTTCTCCTATATCGATAATAATGGAAAACGGTATGTCTAGGTACCCATATGACAGGCATGTCGATGGAAGAATGGGATAAACTCAAAAGAAGAGCAAGAAGTATGATTCGGCTTTGTCTTGAAGATTCGGTACTGNCCAGACTCCTGGGATAGATTAGTCGTGTGTGTAGGGAGTAACACAACCACACTAACGCTATAAGACATGGTTGCTTCTCTACTACCAAAAGAAATGAGAAGAAAGAACATGGAAGGATCTACCAAAGATTCTTTAGTGGTGAGAGGTCTACCAGTTGAAAGAGATAAAGGAAAATTCTTCGGTTGAAATTCTAAGTCTTAGGTTATATCTAAATCCCTAGTTAAATTGACAAGAATATGTTGGAAATGCGGTAAAGATAGGCATTACAAAAAGGACTGCAAGTCGAGGATGATGTAAGTCAATATAGGATCTGATGAGAAGAATTCACCTGAGAGAAAGACGATCCCAGATAAGGGAGGTGATGTGTACCTAGCGTCGACCAATACAAAGTCAAATCAAGATGTTTGGTTGATCAACTCAAGATCATTCTATCATATGAAACCACATAGAGAATGGTTCTGTGATTATGAACAATATGATGGAGGTGATGTGTTCTTGGGGGACGACTTGACAACCAAAATTGTCGAACGAGGAAGAGTTCGATTGATACTGCAAGATGGGAGGAAAAGAACCCTTCTAGGTGTGCTACACATTCTATGTTTGGAAAAAAACCTGATATCTGTTTGCAAGATGAGTGATGTTGGAGTGCACACTATGTTTCAGAAGGATTCGTGAAACATGGTTAGAGCTATGATGGTATTAATGAAAGGAGTTTGGATCGGTACCCTATACAATTTTTTACAAAATGTCGACTCAACTGGATGCAATGACATCGTTTCTCCTAAATTTGAATTGACTTAACTCAACATCGACTCAAATCGACTCAACTCGGGCTGAGTCGGTACAAACCAACTCGACAAGTCATCAAAAATTTGACCCGACCATGCTATGACATGAGAGGATGGGACAGATTGGAGAAAAAGGAATTCGATCTATGCACAAAAAAGGTATGGTCAAAAGTTTTCCTGAATGTGGTTTATAAGTTGACTTTTGTGAACATTGCATATATGGAAAACAAAGTCAGGTGAGGTTCCCATATGGAGTGACAAGGGAAAATGGGATTCTAGAATTGGTGCATGGTGATTTGTTTTTCCCAGTTTCAGTGCCTTCACTTGGTGGATCCTTGTATTATGTCTCCTTCATAGATGATTTTTCCAGGAATACATGGATATATTTCCTAAGGAAGAAATCAAAGGTTTTCGATAAATTCAAAGAGTTTAAATCTCTTGTAGAAAACCAGATTGATAAGAAGATTAAGGTGTTGAGAATTGACAACAGCGGTGAATCACATGGAAAAAAATTTGATCAGTTTTGCAAAAAGTATGGCATAGCACGCCAAACTACCACACCATATACCCCACAACAAAATGGAGTTGTTGAGAGAATGAACAAAATTTTGATGGACAAGGAAAGGAGCATGCTTAGTGGTGTTGGGATCGCACAAGAATTCTGGGTGGAGGAAATCTACACTGCAAAATATCTGGTGAATATGTCTCCTTCAATGGTGCTAGTCGACACGATTCCAAATGAGGTATGGTTTGGAAAGAAGCCCTTGATTTCATATCTCAAAGGATTTGGTTGTGATGCATTTGTGCATGTTCCCAAGGAAAACAAGAGCAAGCTGGACAAGAAGGCAGTCAAATGTATTTTCATTGGATACAAAGAAGGAATGAAAGGATATAAGCTTTGGGATCTTTCATCAAGGCAAACAATGTACAGTCGAGATGTGGTCTTCAAAGAATTCAGAGGTAAGTCTGAGCTTGAGGAAACTGTTAAAATTGAGAATAATTCTGAGACGGTGTGATTTGAACTGAGGAACGAAGAATATGATTCAGATGAGTCGAATGAATCAGAGGAAGAGGTGGAATAGCCGAATCCAGTTGTAAGGAGGTCAAAAAGAGTAATAAAACCAATTGAAAGGTATATTCCACCTGACTTTCATTTTGCGTTCGTGTTAACTTCCATCGACAATGAGCCCAAGTTGGTCAGGGAGGCAGTCGACTCGGAAGAGAGTAAACTCTGGAAGGATGCCATGGTCGAAGAGATGGAATCGTTGCACAATAATGAGACATGGTGTCGAGATAATTATATGATATTGATTTCGACATAAAATTGTCAACTCAGGGTTCGTAAACTTAGAGATGTAAGCACAGTATATGCAGGGCTAAAGCAATCTATTCTACTCTAACATTCAAAAGGAAACACTTTGACTAAAACTAAATCTAAAATCTAAAAAGTATGAAATTGCATCAAAGNAAATTAATCTAATAAACCTTGCAACTGAAACTATCTCTAACTATGAAATAAACTGAAATTGAATCTAACTTATGAAAACAATTGAAATTGAATCTAACTACGAAAATATGAAAGCTAAAATTAATCTATGAAAACATGGAATTGCATAAATCAAATATAATAAAAGCATTGAAAATTACAAATAACAAAAGGAAAAATAAAAAGCATGTGAGCTCACATGAGAAACTAAATTAACAAATCAAAACATGAAGAAATCTAACTCTTTATTCCAAAAGTATCAATCCAATTACAAAATGGTGAGATCCAAATATGACTCTCAAAATGACAAAATATTTCATTGTTTCTCTATTTCTAGAGAGAGGCCCCCTCTCCAAATGAGGAGAGAACCCACTTATTTATACATGAATAAAGATAACAAACTCATAATTACAGATCCACTTTTCTCTCAACCTATCCCTTCAAATCCTCCACAAATATCTTAGATAAGATATTCTCTCCAAAATATTATCTTTGAATTATCTTTTCAAATCTTTAAAATGTGGAGAACATTTGAGAAGCTTCTTGAATCCTCCAAAATATTCCTATATCACAAAGCTCACACAAATCTTTAGGATAAATATGAAAAATATATATAATTTCTAAATTTTAATCAAGAATTCTCTTAGAAATGCTCAAAGATCAATAATTTGGAAAAATAGAATATGAACCCATATGTATATGAAAGTGGTGGAGATTAAGGGTTTTATGGAAGGATATGGTATGAATCATGGTGACAAACACTATATGAAAATGTGGTATTTATGCGACCCAACACATGGGACCTAGTCAAGTTACCTAGTGGAAGAAATCTCGTCAGTAGAAAATGGGTATTCAAGAATAAAATGAATTTCGCAAGACAAGTCGAGAAATTTAAAGCTTGACTAGTAGCGAAAGGATATTCCCAATTCAAGGGCATTGACTTCAGTGAGATTTTTTCCCCTATTGAAAAATTAACTTCCATTATAGTACTAATGTCTTTGGCTGCAACATTTGATCTGGAAATAGAATATATGGATGTGAAGACAATGTTCCTACATGGGGACCTGGAAGAGGAAAATACACATGAAACAACTTGAAGGATTTGTAATAAAGGGAAAGAAATATTTGGTGTGTAAACTAAAAATATCCCTTTATGGTCTAAAGCAATCACCAACGATGTGGTACCAGAATTTTGATACATACTTCCTTAGTTCAGGATTTGTGAGAAGCAAAGTTGATCATAACATATATTCCAAAGAAGAAGGTGGGAATTTCATATATGTATCTTTGTATTTCGATGACATGTTGTTGTTTGGAAACACCATGGATGCAATAAAGGAGGTGAATAAGCAGCTATCCTCCAAGTTCAACATGAAGGATATTGGTGTAACTAACTTCATTATGGGAATGGATATTAAGAGAGATCGAGCTGCTATAAATATCTGGTTGAATCAGATGAAGTATATTGAGGAAATTTTGAAACATTTCAATGTGCAAGATTGCAAACCAGTGAAGGTGTCAATACTTGTGGGAGCAAGGATAACTATTGAACAGTGTCCAAAGACACGGGAAGAAATAGAGGACATGACACATGTTCCCTATGCAAGTGTTGTTGGTAGTCTAATCTATGCAATGATCTACACTTGACCAGACATTTCCCATGCAGTGGGAGTGTTTAGAAGGTACATGTCGACACCTGGTAAGGATCACTAAATAATTATCAAGAGATTATTCAGTTATTTCTGTGGAACAAAGAACTATGCTATATGCTACCAAGGAAAACCTGGAAGTGACAATGGTAAATTAAATGTACATGGCTTTGTCGACGTTGAATGGGATACAGATCTGGATCGACAGAGGTTGACCAATGGATATGTCTTCAAGATGTTCGGTGGAGAAATCAGCTAGATGAGTAAGCGACAGGCGGTTGTAGCCTTGTCAAAAACAGAAGTTGAATACATGGCATCCACTCATGGAAGAAAAGAAGCAATATGGATGCAAATGTTGTGTTTAGGAATCGGGTTTGAGCAAAGAGATATGAAGATAACTTGTGATAGTCAAAGCACAATATTTCTGCAAAGAAACTAGCTTGTCATTCAAAGACTAAGCACATTGATGTGAAATACCATTTAGTGAGAGACATGGTGGAAAGAAACAAGGTGTTGTTGGAGAAAGTAGACACTTTGGAAAACATAGCAAACTCGTTGACCAATTCTACGAGTGTTGTGAAGTTCTCTTGTTATAGGCAATGGGTATTGTTTCCCTGGGTCTATGAACAAAAGTTCAAAGGTATCATGGTTTCAGCAAAGAAGACAACAAGTGAGAGAATGTTGGGTTTTTATTTCTTTGCAGTGAAATTATAGTCGAGGTGGATCGACAACAAGTCGAAGGTCGAGGTAGTCGACTGGGTAAAGTTGAAGTCAAAGGTCGAGGCATTTTGACATGGTAAATACATCGACAACAAGTCCAAGATTTCAACTGACAAGAGGTCGACAGGGGTGCGTGTTGCAACCAACTGAAGAGTGAATGAAAGCCTATTGGTAGTCAACTAGTAATCCAACTTGGAGTCGACTATAATAGAATCCTAAGATTCGCGGGATTTGTAGCCAATGATATGCATGGATCTGTAAACTTTTTTGGGCGCCATTTCTTTAGGGTTTTCCTAGTGTAAATCCTATAAAGAGGTGTGTTGTAAGGTCATAAAGGATAATCAATGAATCGTAAGATAGCCAATTTTTAGAGAAATATTTAGATGTAGGTTACTAGTCTTGCAGATATAAGTCAAATTGGCTACATGGTTGTTCTTTCATAAGAAAGAGGGTATGATGTTGATTGTGTCTTAGGTGTGGACCAAGGTTAGACATGTAACCTTTTATTCAGAATGAATAATACAAAAAGAGAGAAGAACTCTCAAGGAATGTTGGTTTTCCCAGTTTGGGTTTCTAGGGTAAAATCTCTGTGTATTGTGTGATTCCTTTATCATTTGCATTCTTGATTAAATTCTTCCTCTCTTCTGCTAGGATTAGTGTGGAACTGTGTCTCCTTTCCTGACAAAAGGAAACTCCATAGAGAGTGCATATTTCTTTATACTTGCATCATTTATATATCAGATAAAAGAGAGAAGAGAAGCCTCACCTTCTAGCAGGTATTTCTCCCGTATTGGGTTTTCCAGGTCATATCTTGTGTTTATTTGTGGATAGTGTGATTGTATTTTACTGTTCTCTATTTCCACATTTTTTCTATTTCATACATAAGTAGAAAATTAGTGACTAAATATTCTGGAGATCAAAAGGAAAAACAACCTTAATAGTAAAGATTCCAGTTTTGTTTAGTAGATATGTTGTGACGAACTGTTCGAATGGAATATCCACAATAGTTTACATATTGTTAGCGATATTTCCTGTAGAGGGGATTAGATAGCAAAAGAAGGGGTTAAAAACCCATTTGTCCTAAGTTTTGGGAGATAATGCACCCATGGTAAGCAACGAGCAAGTCCGAGCGGTCCAGATTCACGCGCCCAGATCAACGACGCGCGTTGGATTCCGGACCCCCCTTGCCTTTCTACCTTTAAGCGGGGGGGGGGTCCAGAATCGGGGGCGCACCTCTCCAACGGCTCAGATCAGCATGCTCGGATCAACAGCGATGAAGACCATTCCAGACCCCCCCCACCTTTCTACCTTTAAGCGGAGGGGGGGGGTCTGGAATCCCATATGCAGCTTCCCGACGGCCACGATCGAGGCACCCAGATCAACGGTGCTCGTGCAGTCCTGCCCTTCTCAGTTTCCCTGTATTTATCCAGGAGTGGGCCCATCTTCCCTCATGTAATCCCCCTTTCTGCCTTTCCCGTGCTGCCATGTGTCCTCCATCCGCCTCCCCTCCTCGGTTCACATGGTTCTCTCTCCTCTCATCATCCACTTGTTGTTTGCCACGCGTCCCGTTCTTTTCCACATCAGCCGCTCACCCGAAGGCAAATTCATTTCTCCCATATTCCTCCCCTTCCACCTGACGTCTTCTGCCATGAATCGTCCTCCGTCATCCTTCTCTCATCTCGTCACTCTTTCCACTCCCTTACAACCCGGCACCACCATTCCACCACCATTCTTGTTGTGAGCTCACCCTCCGCACTAGCCTCCATGCCTATCTCTCAAGCTATTCAGTTATTCCAGGTGGCAGCGCAAGAAGTCCTCCTTATCCCGAAATGTTGAGTTGGCTGAGCCGTTCCCAATCCCAAGAAGCAGTTATTGAAGCGGTTGAGGGTGGTTAGACATCGTCTTCGCCATAATGGCGACGTCCTGCAATGAATTAAAGGCACGTCGATTCGTCGATGTAACTGTCAGAAGATCGATCACATCTACCATAAGTTGCACGATTATTCAAAGATTGCGGCTGCAGAGTGTTAGAAGCCATGCAAACGGAAAGCCTTCAATGCAGTTTCTTGGTTCCNACTGATGTTGTTGTTTTGAGTATATGTAGGCATTTTTGCCATTTTTGTATCTATCGATGGTAGAGCTAAGCTCCCGACTGTTAAGTTTCAGCAAACATTCTAGTTCCCTGGTTATGCCTCTGTGTTTGATATTTCTTGGTTTATAACAAACAATTCTCCTTTTTCCATCTATGTTTCGTCTCGTGCCAGAGAGTTCACAGTCGAATGATTCGCGTGGATTGCTGCATTTGTGTTATGATAAAGGATTTGTCGTGACATTTATGTATTCTCTGGTTCTTTGTGTTTGAATATAAAGAGACTTTGTCTTCGAATGCTTTCTCATCCAGTCTGTTACGAACTTGATGTCTGTGATAGACCTTGCACCCTTCTTGCATAAGTCTTCCACCTACTCACCCTTTTACTATGACTCACTGTTTGGAGTTTATCAAGACCTCACTCATTCATGCATGCCTGGTCTGGTTTCTGAGTTGACACGATGCTGTTTTGATTTTTCCTCCATTTGATCACCCTTTAAACAAGTCGTGACATTAAACTGATGGGCGTCGGGCTCTGCTCCTGCAAGCAATCCAGGAGTGACCTCCGGCTCCAACATTTCTGGCACCGTTACCGGGGACAAAGTTGAATATTTTCCCTGGATTTGAACGACAAAGATCAACTGATTTCTGAAGGTGCATCAGATATCAGAACTTGAAGATTTCTACTGTGCACCAGGCGACTCCACTGTGATGACTCCGCTGGGGAGAACCTGTTCTATCAATTGTGGCTTCGAGAGGTAGACACACGAGGTCTAATCCACACTTGCCTTTAGCCACACCAGAAGCTGACTTGGAAGCAGTGCACAGAAAGGGAAAGAGCTCTGCAAAAGAAGCCTCCATCACTGAAAAAGGTAATATGCCATCCCCTTCTGTGAAAACTCCA
>JASDQU010098356.1:4907-14916 GCA_032191745.1 Picea mariana | reverse complement strand
GGAAATCTCAAGGATAGAGGTGGATTCTTCATGCCAAACATGTTGGTCAGAATTAGTGTGGAGGAGGAAGGTGTAAAGGACAAAACATAGGAAGCATCTTGTCTTCCCGGTTGATTACTCCATCCAGGATCATTAAGACTAGGATTAGACCGAAGATAAAAGGGAGGTTGGCTTCTAACTATATGAGTCCTTTGGGGAATATGAGCTGCACCAAACATGAGTGGAATATGTGGAGGATCCATGCCCCCAAGTCCAATACTAGGATTTGTATTATTCACTGGAATGGAATACGAAAGTTGCGATGTCATATTCGACATACCAAAAGAGAAAGGGTTAGAGATCGAAGGAATCGACCAAGTCTTATATCTAGGCGTACCAAAAAGAGACCCAAAAGGGTTCATTAATATGGGTTGAGTACCAACTACAAGATAGATAGGAGTGATGACAGAAACCTCTGGCACTACAACCATAGTGGTTGAAGGCATTGAAGGAGTTCCAATAAATACAGTAGCTATGGGAGTCGAAGAACTCTCAATATCTTTCTAACTCAGTACTCATACTTGTATGATCACAAGTCTAGTAAGTGGAAGTGTGTGTACCACATTTGATAACTTTGTTCCTTTTAGAAGGCAAAGACTCAACATGCAGTGGTAACTTTAACAAATGACGAGACCGACGAGGAGTATGGTCTGGATCCATGATGACTCAAGACTCAAGATATAAAAAACAAATCATAAGTCCAACTAACAATCAAAGAGCACACGAAAATAAACATAAAGGCCAATATGCACACAAACAAGATATAGTGGCTGAAAAGGTGCCTCCCTCATTAGAGTAGGTATGCCTTTCCCAAGAGAGGCTTGAGACTCCCTTCAAAAGATTGGAAGTATCAGAGTCAGTTATAAGGGCCCTCCTGGGCTTAAAAATGCAATCGGTCAACCCCCCCCGGAGAGGTAATCCTCCATAAAGGTTTTGTGATGTATGACCCTTATATAACTTAAGGTACTTGCAGAATATCTCCTACAAGTAACCTATATGGCTACCTATGTCAAGAAACTAAACCTACCACGATATAATTAATGAGTAGGTGAATAGTTTTAAGTCAAGTCCACCGTATGGGCAGGGTAAAAAAGCCTGAAATATTGAAAGCGTCACCTCTTAGGGAGATAAAGGTACTAGCAAGACCCCCAAATACGAATAGATCCCAAGAAATATCTCTGGCTCTAAGAAGGTATTAGAAGGATATCTCTGCAACCAACTTCGTGCGACCTCGTTCTTAACTTCGGTATGAGCGGAGCCTCCTGACACCACTAATTACAAAATGGATTTCACCACTCCCTGGTCAGACACATATGTTGAGTTTAATAGCCTTGGATAATTTTACTCACAAAATCCTATTCCAAGGCTCTATATCCTATGCTATTTTGTGTACCCTAAAAAATAAAATCATTTCCAATCAATTTTAAATTTATCAGCGTTACTTTTAAGGGATTTGTTTACTCAAAAGATGTGGTCATGAAATTTATGATGTTATGACTCAGCAAATTAAATAAATGAATATGAACATAAAGATAAGTCCTAATCTTCAATTCTCAAAAACTGATAATCTTTTCAAAATGCAGCTTTCAATTCAACTCTGCAATTTCAAATAAAATGGAATCTTTCCATATATGTATCAAGATGAATACTAAACAACCAAAAGAGAAAATGCTAAAATGAAAAATGTATATTTTTGTATTTTCAATATAAAAGAATGAAAATGCAAGGACTGAATAACAACTTGATATATAGACCCTACTCCGAGAAAAAGGGATGCGCCAAGTAGGATGGCAAGAAGTAAACAGTCAAACCAATATGCAAGGACAACCAATGAAAAAGATGATGAGAAAGAAAAACCACCCAAAAATTCAAACCATAAAAAGGTTTCCTATCACTCTGCACTCACTCAACAGTTAGGATAGAGACCCAAGAAGACTCAACAACCATCAAAACTCACCCAGTAAACACCAACTTAGCAAGTAAGCTAAAAACATTGATGTACGCAACTATTTAAGGAAAAATCATGTATGTACATGCCCTATAGAATGACATCTCACGTATGTACGCGTCTGTCAAGGGAAAACCTGTGTATATGTATTAAAACACTGCTAGGTTAAGGATAAGGCCAAGAAACTCATATACAAAGTCAAAATAGGATGTCAAGCAATCAGGCGACAAGAAACATCAGGCTACCAAAGAGCAATCAAAGGAGAAAAACACTACAAACCCAAAAATTAGAAGATTCAATTCCCCAGTATGGTCCCCAATTCTATTACAAGGAAAGTCACTCTATGGCATGGGGTAAAGAACAACATATGGAATGACTACAGAAATCAACTCTAATCCCAAGTATGCTATATAAATGTAAATTCCAATCAAGACAATATAAAGAGCCTACCTCGTCCAGATGTTCGATGAAGACCATCGTTGAGCATGCAACTCAAATCTCTATACCTACAACTTGTCCTCAACAACCAATATACGCAAGTATATGGTGATAATATTTAAAGTTAACATAGAAAATAGCATAATTCATTAACATTTATAACAAATATTCTCATGGAATAATAATTCAAATATTGCAAGATATCAATTGGACGAGAAAAGAGTATTTCTATTAAAATATGATCAACAGAAGTATACAAGTGACAAACTTTCGTGTCAACACATCTTGGAACCAAGAAACTAAGTCCCTTCTAGCTGGGCCTCCACCACTTCAATCCTCCACCAAAGGCAAGCAAATATAAGAGAGACAATGAGGTTCTCCATCAAAGAGGGAAGATCTTGGGGGTTGAACAATGTGTTTAGACTTTAAAGGACAAAGGGATGTAGACTCAATTTGAAGTGAATTTTTTTCCAGAGTATCTTTGCTCTCAAAAGTTGAACTCTCCCCCTTTCCACGGTTTGGATATGACCCATTTATAGCCTTCAAATGGAACTGAAGGGCTGAGTCAGAACATTTCCAGTATATGGAAGGTCAAATATCATGGATCTCATGATGTGACATGGAAACCTGACATAATTTTTAGCATCAAACTCAATGTACGCGGGATGTAGTGGTACAACTTGCGTATACGCACGTTGTCTAACTTGTAGGGCACATATATATGGAAAAATATGATTTTTATCTCTGGGAAGTGTAAACGGGGACTTCAAGTCTGCATAGGGAAATGTAAAAGGCCTTGTGAGCAAGTTGCATTGGGTGAGGAAAATATTTCTATAACACTTTCACATCTGAAGCCCATTTTCAATGCTGTTTTTTTTTTTTTTTTAAATCAGTTGATTTTTCGAGATCTTTCCATCCAAATCATCAGTTTCGGTTTTTAAATCCATACTATCTAAATATGTAATATGGCTTCTTTAAGTAATATTTTTATTACCAACACCAACTACTTCCAATGTAAATCCCATATGGATGATTTATTAAGAAGTAAACGGTGGTATCAGATTACTTTGGGAAAGGAAAAATATCCCACTAATGCTGATAAGAAAGTCAAATGGGCTAATAGGAATGATGAATCACGTGGACTCATCATAATGTCGATCTCTCCTAATTTAGTGTTCCACCTTAAATAAATTAATGACCCCGATGAAGCTTGGGAAAATATTGAATCTATGTTTGGTAAACACAATATTATTCGAGAACATCAGTTATAAAATCAAATACTGACTTTAAGTCCAAATTATTTTTCTTTCATTGAAGACTATCTATCTAAGTTTAAAACACTCAAAATTGTATGTGAATAATGTGAGATAAAGATGGATGAATATCGTTGTATATATATTATTCTTTCTAAGCTAGGTAGTGCATATTCAGTGTTTGTATCTACCTTTTATGCCATGAGAGAGGCTCTATGAAAAGCTTATCAAAAACCCACTCTTGAGTCCTTTTGTGATGCTTTGATTAGAGAGAAATATAAGCATGTACAACTTGGAGTGATCAACACTACAGGTACCTCCAACGAATCCTTATTCACCCAGCAAAAAGATAAACCCAAGAATCCCAAGATGCAACATCCTCACCACAACAATAAGAAACGTAAGGGTCCCAAACCCACTCAGACAGCTTCAGCTCTTAATTGTGATAATGGAGCAAAATCTAAAAGTAAGAAGACTGACAGACATTGCAACTTTTGTGATAAATATGGTCATGATGAATCCAATTTTTTCAAGAATATTGAATCTTTATAAGCAACAATGAAGAAGCACAACATCGGTGTTGATTCTATGTCTTCTTCTTCTTCTTCTCATGGGCATGCACTTTTTGCTTTTGGTTTCTCCTTCAATGCAACTTCTACTTCTTATTCGTATGAGTGGCTTATTGATTCTGAAGCATATTATCACATGGCTAAGGATAAGGACATATTTTCTTCTCTAAATGAATGTAACACCAAGAAAATATTTGTTGGTGATGATAGATCTCTTAGTGTTGTAGGATCTGGAACAATTCAAGTAGATAATGGTCATTTCAATGATGTATTATGTGTTCCAAGTATTTCTTGTAACCTTCTATCAGTATATCAAATCACTCATTCAGGTGAAGGTAAAACCGTAGAATTTTCATCTCACCGAGTTGTAATCAAGGATATAAAAGATCCTGAGCATGTTCTTGCAACTGGAATTGCTGATGATATTACCAGGTTGTACAAGTTTGACAAATTTGGGTCATCATCTTTTCCATCAGTTTTTGTTGCTCATAGCGATGACATGAGAAACCTTTGGCATGAGTGGTTTGGTCATCTAAACTATCACTTATTGCATCAACTATGTAATCAACATATGGTGACTGGTATTCCTCTTGTTTCATGCAAAGATGGTGTTTTTGTCGATTATTTTCTCAACAAACATCATCAAGATAGTTTTGACCAATGTGCCTCTTCGCACACCTCGAGTCGTTTGCAGCGTGTTCATAGTGACTTGTGTGGTCCACTTTCTTCTCCTTCTTTTTCTGGGTGCAAGTGTTTCTTAATTTTCATTGATGACTTTTCCATATGTACTTGCGTTTACTTATTAAAACTTAAGAGTGAAGTTTTTGACAAGTTTTTGGCCTATAAGGCCCTTGTAGAAAATCAATATGGACATCAAATTCAAAGGTCAATAATATATAATGGAGGAGAATATGTGAACAATAATTTTACAAGTTACTGCACTACACAGGGCATCCAAATGCAACAAACTATTCCATATACACCACAACAAAATGGTGTTGTTGAGAGAAAGAATTGCACATTAAAAGAAATAGCTAATTGTATGATCCAATCTAAGGGATTAAGTCTAAAGTAATGGGAGGAAGACATATAATATGAAAATTACATAGAAAATCACACTCCCAGAAAGGGTCTTAAAAATATAACACGGGAAGAATCTTGGACTAAAGTTAAACCCGATGTAAGTCACTTCCATGTATTTGGAAGTATAGCACGGGCTCACATTCTTGATGAGAAAAGGAAAGCATTGCAACTTAAAAGTGAGAAGTGTATATTTGTTGGTTATTCTGAAGATGTCAAAGGTTGTATACTTTTTCAACCACATTGTAATGAAATTATTATTAGAAGAGATGTTAAATTTGATGAAAATCTCTTGGTCTGCGAGCCTAATTCAACGATTATGCCTTCTTCAGCCTATAAGCCATCTTCGGTATTTGTTCCTTCTTCTGTTTCTATTCTGGTTTATTCTTCAGATGATGAAAGTGAGGATGAAAATCCACCTCTGTCTGCTCACCTTCCTCCACATGAGTCCTTTAAACCTGAACCAGCACTAGCTCCATGACTTCCTAGATGGGTTCATTCAACACAAGAAGAAATTGGTGATCTTTTAGGTGATCCTTCAAATAAGCGTTGGACACATTCTCAGTTCCAATGAGCCTCTTCTCTTTTATCTCAAGTTGCAGAGACTCATGATCCAGAGACATTTGCAGAAGCTTCAGGTCATCTAGATTGGGATACAACAATGAATGAAGAGTATCGTTCTTTAATGGAAAATGATACTTAGTATATTGTACCTCTTTCAAAAGGAATAAAACTTATCAGATGTAAATCAGTCTATATAACTAAGTATGCATCAGATGGACGTGTTGAAATACACAAGGATCGGTTAGTTTCCAAAGGATTTTCCCAATTTGAAGGAATTGACTATAATGAAACCTTTTCCCCTATAGCCAAAATAAATTCCATCTGTCTTGTGTTTTCCCTTTCTTTCTCATATAAATGGGAGGTCCATCAGATGGAGGTTAAATCTACCTTCTTTCATGGAGATTTGCAAGAAGAATTATACATGGAACAACCTCCTAGCTATGTCCAGAATGACTCTAGCCTTGTTTGTCACCTTAAGAAAGCTCCTTGATCTTGTTCTGCCAAAATGGACAGCTTTCTTATTGACACTGGATTATATAGATGCCATTTTGATCCTAATGTCTATACCAAGAAAGTAGAAGAAATTTGAAATGACAGACTTAGGGTTTTTGCACTATTTCATTGGCCTCCAAGTTTTGCAAACCAATGAAAGAATTTTTATTTCCCAGTCTAAGTATGTGTGTGACCTTCTTCCTCGCTTTCACATGGAATATTGTAAACCATCCCCTTCTCCCTTCCATTTTGGAGTCAATCTTGTTGCCACCTATACTTCTCCCAAAGTTGATACCACCTTGTACCATCAGTTAGTTGGTAGCCTCTTATACTTGACTCGTACCCATCTTGATCTTTCCTTTGTTGTTGGTATTGTTGCCTGGTATATGAAAACACTTTATGAAATCCATTGGAAATCAGCTAAAAGGATACTTCTCTATGTTTTTGGTACAGTTCAGTTCGAGATACATTACATTTCAGGCGGGGGCTCCTTTATTTGTTTGTTTCACTAATTTAGATTGGTTCGATGACCCTGGTGATCAGCATTATATTGTAGGTTATTTTTTCATCCTTGGTTCAGGACCTATCACTTGGGTCTGTAAGAAACAATAGGCTATTTTACTTTCTTCAACAGAATCATAATACCGATTAGCGGTAAATGCAAGTCAAGAAGCCTTGTGGCTTCGACAAATCCTTTCATAGTTTGGATTCCATAAGAAACATCCAACTAGCCTTTGGTGAGACAATCATAGTTCCATGAAGCTCTCCAAAGACCCAATTAAACATCAGCACAACAAACAAATCAAGCTACATGTGCACTTCATCAGAAAGCTCATTATTGATCAAGTTATTCAAGTGCTCTTTTTCCCTACAGAAGATCATGTTGTAGCATTTTCACAAAGTCTCTTACATAAGCGAAGTTTTCCAAACTTCGATCTATGTTAGGAGTTCAAGAAGTTGTCATCAAGGGGGGATAGGCTCTAATGCCTCCTTCCTTCTCTTATTGTGTCACTATTTTAAATCATTCAATCCTATCCCAAGTTGTTCTTAAGGGGGGATGTTAGGATATTTAGACACTTGGGAGTTAGTTAAGAACTACTTGGTTTAATGTGTCATTAGGTAAAAGAGTGTTTATTTAGTATGCATTAGTATTCAATTGTAGTTAGAAAATATGATGGTCATGATATGTTCCTAACATAGAGTGATCCGACGGTTCATATTGACCTCGATCTTAATAGCCATTGATATGTGGATTAACACCCAATTGGTTCATGATCTCTATTTAAATAGAATGGAGGATCATTTTCAATGATCAATTGTGAGAAACTCTCTAGTAAAATATCTCTGTAATATTTTTTCTTTTGCATTAATAAACTTCTCCAAGTGGTTGCGTTGGTTGGGGCTGTGGATGTTTCCCCGTAGGGGATTTACCAGGTCAAAACATCGGTGTGTTGACATTTGATCTAGTTGTGTTAGTGGTTACTGAAGGTGCTCATCCTCTGTTGGAATACCTGTGTTTTCAAACACATATAATTGTGTCAAATGTAAAAGGAGTTATTCCTCAGTTGAGGTATTAGAAAGAAATCCAACGAATAGTTTCAAAGATGGTGTTTCGCATTAAATTAGAAGCACAACTTATAAACCATACACTAGCTGAAATGGTGTAAAACCCTTAGTTTATTTAAACGAAGTTCGATATGCCCATAATGTCAAAATAATCATCGTATGGAAATTCTATTTGTGAATCTCTATCATTCTATGAAGCATAGTGGAAAAAATTTTGTTGGTAGCTTCGACTTGGCCATTGTTCTATGGATAGTAAGGAGTTGAGTTTTCATGTTGTAAACCAAACTTGGTGGTTAATTATAACATCATATAATTGTGAAAATGAGTGCCATGATTAGTGACAATGGCTTGAGGCACATCAAACCAAGTAATAATGTGATTAAAAATTAAAAGAGATGCATTTTTCCCAATATTGTTATAGGTGGGCATTGTCTCAGCCCATTTAGTGAAATATTATACAGTGACAATAATGTACACATGCCCCCTAGCCGAGTGAGGGTTACATTTCATGAAATCAATGCCCCATTTTTCAAATGGACCAATGAAAACTACAGGATGAAGAGTGTTAGAAATAAAGATATGTGCTCATTTTTCTATAGACAATATAGCAATATTGTCACCTAATCATAGGCACAAAGGCCACCCCCTAGCACCTTAAACTTGAAAAAAAAAAATTATGGAAGCATGTCAATAGCCAACCAAGGTAACACACCTTTCTTTGGGGATAGCGCACCAAGAAAGAATAACCAAAGACCAAGCAAAAAGTCCAAACCATAACCAAAATCCAAAATCCCAGTTGCAGCAATTGTAGCTACACTCCCTCTCCAAACTTGCACACCACTAGTCTTATGCAGTTGTGAGTGAGTGAGTGTCAAATCATCTCTAGCACCCTCTATTTATACTGCTCTATCTCACTTGACTGGGTCGAATTATTTTTCTGGAGGCTAATAACTCAATATTAAATATTCTCTTGAGTAGACTTGTCTTCTAGGGTTATTATCCAATGTTTTAGGGTTTCTCTTGCTTCCCAAAATATTCTAGTCTTGTCAAAGGTTACACATGGAGGTTAATACCTCATGCAACTACCATAATATCAACACTCCCTCCTAGCTAGGGAGGTATTAAATGTAATGGTCTTGAGAACAAACATACCATTCAACTGGTAACATCATCATAGCCACACAGTCTATCTTATGATCATATAGATCAACTCACGAGCAACATCATCATTATCAGTATCATCTAGTAGCATCAATTGCATCATCTCTAGAATCCGTACCCCATCTAGGTAATCGAGCATGATGTTTAATAAGTCACTCACTCCACAGAGTGATACAAGGACCATTCTTCTAATATGGACATACGTCCTAAGAGAATGATTGTCCAAAGTGACATTGAAATCTATGCCATAAGATACAGAGACCATTCCTACAGGAATGTCAGTCTCAAACTATTTTCTAATTGGGTCATATGTACCATATAGATACATCTCTACATATATTCCTTAGAAAATATCGTCCATGAACCATTTCCTAATCGGGCCAAAATTTGTACCTTAGGAAAATACCAGTCCATGATACGTCAACAAACTGTCAACCCGAACCATTCTCCCCAAAGAAAATTCCTTTCCACCATCAAATTGTTCTGTATGGACCATTCTCTTCCTAGAGAATGTTTGTCCACCAGCCCACTAACTATCCATCTAGTTGGAAATCAACTCCAACACTAGTGGTAGTCTCCATGGCACTCATATAGTAGCATACTACTGCTATAATGTCATCCAATAGAACACAAATATGCATATCCACAGTAGTATACAAATACTATCCAATGGTACACAACCACTCCTAGTAGCACACAGCTACTAAAAAATGACACACATAAACTACCAGTGGATCACATCCACCAAAGTAGCATACAACTATTTTCCAGAGACATACAGTCTCCATAACAATCATATCATCTAATATCAACCTACATAAACAATATCATGATACAAATTGAGCCATCTGGTCCATTATTCCACTCACATCTATGATATCTGGAAGAGCATCTTCCCT
>JASDQU010098355.1:8422-21438 GCA_032191745.1 Picea mariana | reverse complement strand
GTTGTTAGACGTAAAGCATGATGTTGTGATTCCTCGCTTCTGACTTAGTTGTTAGACATAAAGCGAGATGATGATGTTACTTACTTCTGACCTAGTCGTTAGATGTAAAGCAAGATGTCACTGACACTGAGCTACCAGCTTAACCGCTGTGACATTGAACCAGTGTAGTACTGTGATGTGCCAGCCTAGTGCTGTGATGTGCCAGCCTAGTGCTGTGATGAGGTATCAATTTTACTGATACATATTTGATGCAGATGATGATAGCATTCTTTCGAGAATGATTATGTTGTCGATGAAGAAAACTTTCAATGACTCGTAAATATGCTAGCCAATGTTTCAAGATGATATTGACGAAACTATCCTCTAGATGCCACTGATGATGCAGACCTCTCTCGCCTGATGCTGATGAAGAATACCCTTCTTGTTAAGGGGGAGTGTTGAAATAATGTAATTGTGAAGAGCTTTCTTATTATTATTGGATTAAATCCCCATTGTGGATTAATCATGTCATTATTATTATTATTGTTATTGGATTAATCTCCATTGTGGATTAATCATGTCGGTAATTGTATAAGGACCAAATCCCCTTTTGCGGATTGGTCATCGGACAATTATAAAGGGCAGAATAAGAAGACGGCCCCAGCGGTTATTATTGAAGACCCAGAATTAAATAAAGGTGGGTTTACCCACCCAGAGTGAGAGGTCAGCCCTGCCAGTTGTGACCTTTCACACGTGTCAGTCTCGTATAAATAAGAGGCTAGCGCCTCACTTCAAACACACAACTCACTTGCTCATTTCTCTTATGAGGCAAGCTGCAATTACCAGAGAGAGGAGAAGAAGAGTGGCGCATCTCTTGGGGAGGACTTTCTATATTGGTTTGAGTTATCTCTTGAATATTGTATAAGCTATTTATGATAAGGAAGTTTTTGCTGGGTTTTCTTCCCCTAGAGGGTTTCCCAGGATAAATGTTGTTTCTCTTGTGAATGTGTATTTCTCAGTGATCTTGTTCTTATTATGCTCTTATCTATTGAAATGCAAAGAACTACAATAATGGCATAAACATTAACAATGATACCATATTGTAATGTAACTAATACCCTATGTGCTCTATTGAAGATATGGAGTACTTCTTGAAACAACCAATTTTCACCAATTTCTTACTTTGATACCAAAATGTAATGTACACAATTCCTTAATTAAGTTGTAACCAACATTCTTACATATAATTTATCGACAAAAAATTATTCTACAACCCATGAGCACTGTTAGCGACGTCATTTTTTCAGTTAGAGTCAGTCCTAGTCGAGTCAGAGTTTGTGTGTCAAAGTGTGTGAGGTCAGGTGTCGAACAATGAATGGGTCGAAGTCAGCGAGTGGTCGGTTGGCCCTTGGAATCGGGAAGGGATGTCAAAACCAAAACATGTGTAAGGGGTAAACGATGAGATCTTGCGGGTGATCGAACCGTCGTGGCAAAGACGAGCGATTATGGTACGACAGAGTATAGTCAATTCCTATTTTTAGTAAAGTGTCATATGAAGAGTCATCTAGCAGAGAATAGTCAGAACCTAATTTCTAGGGATAGTAGTTAGAGCACAGACTAGCCCGAGCGGCACACCCTTGCCTATATATTCTGTCCTTTCATTGTAAGCCAGGTTGGTTGGCAAAATAGTGTAGACAGTGACTATTTAATGTATCTTTTGAATACGACTGAAACTTAATGCAAAGGTCCTGAAGCTTTGACGAAAAGATTCCACTGTAGTAGTTTGATGTATTGTACTCTTTCTTTGCATACGTTTTTTCCTGTGTTCTTTATATTCATATCTATATCTTGCCTAAATCGGAACATGATTTCGAATCTAGAATTCACCGCACAGTGCTCTAGATTCATGCCATTTATACGACTATGCTTCTTCTAAGTGAACTCTGAATTCATCCCCAGCGGTGCTCCGAGTTGCTTCATGTGTTTTTCTCCCGCCACACACAACAGTTTTTAACTGAAAGATTGTTGCTTACTTAGCCTTTATCCTCTCAAGTTCAGTCACTAAGTCATTTGTTTCTATCGTTTTCTTAAATCGACTCCATAGCCCAAGGTCTTGCTTTCTTTCGCTAATAGAACCAGAAAAACTGTATAAAAGTGTTAAATCTAGCTGATATCTTAAAGCCATATCCTGTACAGAGATGAAGTCTCCAGAGAGAGCCCTCTCCAGGTCAGAAAGGCTAGTTTTTGGCCTCAAAGTTGGTTTGTAGGTTGCCTATGTCATTCATTTTCTCAGTCGAACGAAGTTTACAGAGCGTTAACATTCTGGCGTCGTTGTCGGGGACAGTATTGAAAAAAAAAATCCCTAGGAGAACAACTAAAGGTATAGTTTTGACCCCTGAGGGTAACAGTGGGGAAAACATCTATATTGGTTGAAACCTTTACCCTAGCGACTCCAGTGGAAGAGACCAGTAGCACGTAGTAGCGCCATTCAGAAACTCTAGCTCCGAAGACCATTTATACTAGAGCCAATCCTGACCAGAACCCTGTAGAGCCTGTGTATGATCCCAAGATACTTCTGCGCAGGGTAAGGGAGCAGGCGCAAGACCCATTCTATAAACTAGACATAAATATGTCCTTTCCCAAGGACGAGGCACAAAGTATTGACGACCTCGACTTTGACACCTTGTTCGAACAAACTTTGTTCAGGGCTAAATCAGAAACCAACTGGACCATATAGTCATCGACGAGGAGAGGTTTCGATCTCTGATACCACACAAAATCCCGCTCATAACATCCTGCAAATCCCAAACCCCCCTAGACCAATGGCCGCCAGATTCGCCCCCTTGTCCTGTCATCCCAACTGCATGATTTTCCCTAGAACTACAACCAGAGGATCAAGCTATATGACGCTGAAGGAAACGTATATGCCCAAAAGCACCTGGATTGCTTCAACAATTTTGTTGATCTAAAAGAGGTAGACCATGCAGACGCAAAGGTGTGGTTGTTCACGCAGATTCTTTCAGGGGAGGTTAGAAAGTGGTGCAAAGCCTTCCCAACAACAAGCATCCTCAACTTTGCCGCATTTGAGACATCGTTCATCGCTAAATGGGGAGACAAAAAGAACCCTTTGCAGCTACTTACGCAGTACAACAATATCAAGAGAGCGCTGGAGGAAACGGTGCTAGAGTTCTCGGCCCGTTTCATGAGGGTCTACAACTCAATTCCCGCAGAAGTCCAGCCGCCCCCCATGGCTGTGCAGCTTCTATACGTCGACTCCTTTGGCGGCGATTTCGCCTTGCTATTAAGGGAGAGAAGATCTACAAATTTAGACGCCATGATGAGTGACGTGATCAAAGTCTAGGTAAACCTGATGGCTTCGAGAAAGATCAAACAAAGTTTCAAAAGAGGCGGGAAGAAACCCCAAGGGGATGCACAACCATCGACTTCTCGACCCTCATAGGAAAAGTTCAACTTGATGATGAAGGCGATGGAGAAGCTGATGGAAAGAATGTCCGTGGGAAACAAACCCGTCGCCCGAGAACAGCATGACCCCCAGCCTAGAAATTAGAACCTCAGAAGAAGTTCGGTCCCGCAGATTAGGTAGAGGGAACAGAGAGACCAGGGCAACCAGTAAATAAGGCCCCCATTCCAAAACAATTACGCGAACGAAGATTTTGATCAGATGTTCCAAGATCAAATGCATTCTTGCGACGACAAGGACATGCGCGTGTTCTTGACAAAGGGAGAACACGACCAATACATGAACGAAAATGACGATCTTATGCTAGAGACGGATGACACGTTGTCTTGGGAAACGGAGGAATTCAGGAAGGGTTATCACAATGCTATCATGCAGTTCCAAAAGAAATACAACCTTAGGAGCAAAAAGGCATCTACAAAGTCTCAGCGAACAAATCCCATAAGGGAACCTCAGTAGACAAATCCCATAAGGAAACCTTCGGCGGATACCCCTTCCACAAGCCGACTGAAGCAAGACAACCCGACCAAGGATGTAGCTGAAAAGGCAAAGTCAAAGGAGGAGGTTCCAAGGAAAGCGCCAGAAACAAGTCGAGAGACATGTGTTAAGAAGGTAGAAAAGGTCTCTCCCCCTTTTAACTTTGAAAACGAAATGGCCAAGATTAAAATCTACATCCCTTTCAATGAACTCATCAAGAAAGGAGAGTATCAGGATTAGATTATTAAAATGCTAAACATGGGAGAGACTCCCGACACCTTGAACGTCCATGATGATCACCCTGTCATTTTGTTTGGTCCGCGCGTGGAGGAGACGGGCGATACTGAGGACGTTCCCCCGTTCTATGTCAATCTCAAGGTCCATGACATGACCTTGCATAACGTCATGTTGTATTCAGGCATGTCGCACAATCTCATGCCCAAAGTGATCATGGACGAGTTTGGTTTGGACATCACTAGGCCCTATAAGGATCTTTTTTCTTTTGATTCAAGGAAAGTAATATGTTTGGGTATGATCAAAGATTTGGTTGTCGCTGGCCCAAATCCCTTCTAAGAATCTAGTTATGGACGTGGTCATGGCCAATATACCCCTTAAATTTGGCATGCTATTATCCAGGTCATGGGCCGCGAAATTGAAGGGAACTCTGTAGATGGATATGTCATACGCCACCATTCCTTTCTTCGGCCAAGAGAGACGGTTATACAGAGAAGTACTGTTGAAATACATGGTGAGCAGTCAGACGCATCCGTATAACCACCCTATCTACTCCGTCGACACTGAGATCGGCTCCTCCATATTTTACAATGACCTGAGCTTTGAAGAGGAAGAACCGACAATTGTCATGAGTGTCGATGATAAAGCCGTGGAACGAGCAGCAGAGTGTGCAGACCCAAGGAACCGCGTGGAGAACGAGATGTGGAACATGAGTTTCGACGGAGCCGTCGGCAAGGAAGGGGCAGGGGTTGGCATATGGATAAGTCCTCTCAAGGTGGGCACAAAACTCTGCTCATACAAACTCACCTTCGATTGTACAAATAACATGGCTGAGTATGAGGCACTGATTTTGGGTCTGAGAGTTTTGAAAGAGTTGGGTGCAAAGAGGATAGCAGTGCATGGAGAGTCTGAGCTTGTTATAAACCAAGTGAAAGGCATATATCAATCCAAGCACCCCAAATTGAGGGTGTACATAAACCTAGTGTTGGACCTCCTCGAAGAATTCTTGGAGTACAACTTATTAGCAATCCCGAGGGGGCAGAATCAAATTGTGGATGCCTTGGCCACATCGGCCTCAGTTTTTAAAATTCTCATTTTTCCCAACAGAAAGTATGAGATCGCAGTCAAACACAGGTCGGCGGTGCCCAATAATATCAAGTATTGGCAGGTGTTTGAAGATGACAAACAGGTGGAGAGATTTCTCCAAATGAGTGACGAGTTCGCTAATGTAAACATTGATGACGAGTGTTGTTCCGACGAAGATGAAAGCACAGCTGCGTGCAATAACGACAACCCTTTCTAGAACCATATAGCTGGGAGGGACATAGTACAACTAAAGAATAATATCATCCCAAAAGAATTAGTTCCGTTGGAAAAGTTGTTTGATGAAAACGATGTGGCTAGAAATCCCAAGATCACTGCGAACGATGAGGTTGTCGAGGATTGAAACATCGGGACCCAGGAGAATCTGAAGATAATTAAATTATCAAAGACACTCAGTCAGGAGGTCAAACAGGACTACATCAAACTCATGAAGGATTTTCCCGACGTTTTCGTCTGGAGCTATGACGACTTGAAAGTTTATGACACTAAAGTGATTCAGCACGTCACTCCTCTCAAAGAAGACCAAAAACCATTCAAGCAAAAGCTAAGACGAATAAATCCCTTGTTGTTGCCGCCAATTGAAAAAGAAGTAAAGAAACTCTTCGAAGCCAAAATTATTGTTTATTTAAGGTTTTTGAAATGGGTTGCCAATCTCGTGCCTGTAAGGAAAAGAGCGGCGAAATAAGGTTGTGCGTGGATTTTTGAAACTTGAACAAAGTATCCCTCAAGGACAACTACCCTCTCCCTAAGATGGACTATATTCTGCAGAAGGTAGTTGGGTCCCAGACAATGTCTATGCTGGATGGATTTTCAGGTTACAATCAGATCACGGTACACCTAGATGATCGAGAAAAGACAACTTTCACGACACCATGGGGGACGTTCATGTATGCCAATATGTCTTTCAGCCTGATGAACATTGGAGCTACCTTCCAGAGGGCGATGAATATAGCATTTGCCGAGGAAAATGACAAATTTATCATGATCTATCTGGATGACATCACAGTGTATTCCAACTCTGATCAACAACACCTTGAGCATCTGAAGAGGGTCTTCCAGAAATGCAGGAGGTTCAGCATATCATTGAATCCAAAAAAGTCACATTTTGGAATGCAAGAAGGGAAACTATTGGGGCACATCATCTCGAAGGAGGGTATAAAGATAGACCCCAGCAGGGTAGAAGGAATCCTGAAAATCAGCACTCCGCGCAGCAAGGAGGTGCAGTCCTTCCTGGGAAAGGTGAATTTCTTGAGAAGATTCATCCCAAATTTGGTGGAGATTATAAAACATATCACCAACATGCTCAGAAAAGGGAACGAGATCAAATGGAACCCCGAAGCCAAGAAATCATTTGAAGATATCAAGGTAGCACTGACCAAAGCTCATGTATTGGCCAACTCAGACTTCACGAAGGACTTCATCTTGTTCTTGTTTGCCTCGGAGCATACCATTGTTGGCGTATTGCTATAGAAAGATGATTAGAACTTCGAAAATCCTATAGCGTACTTCAGCAGGACGCTGAGGGATTCCCCATTGAGGTATGACATTATGGAGAAACAAGCATACGCCTTAGTGAAGGCCCTAAAGGAGTTCAAAAATTACATACTACATTCCCACGTTATCGCTTACGTGCCCACCAACTCAGTCAAAGACATCCTGACTCAGCCTGACCCTGAGGGAAGAAGAGGTAAGTGGATCACGGTCATGCTGGAATACGACCTCGAAATCAAGCCCACAAAGTTGATTAAGGGTCAGAGCCTCACAAAACTGATGGTGCAGTCGAACTACGATGTTCTAGGAATCAACTTCATTGCTGATCTGTCGAAGAATCCTCAGGAAGAAACAACTACGCAAGTGTCTCAGAGGGTCATCGATTCACCTTGGTATACGAACATCATTTATGTGTTGAAGACTCTGCAAGCTCCTCCAGGGTTAAGTAAGACTAAGGCCTGATTTTTAAAGTTGAAGGCTACTAAGTTCTGCATCTTGGATAACTCCATGTATTGGAAAGACCCGGGAGGGATATTGCTGAGTTGCTTGCTAGAAGATGACACAGGACGAGCTATTAGGGAATTCTACAAAGGCGACTGCGGAGGACATCGCTACTGGAAAACCATCGCACATAAAATTATGAGAGCAGGTTACTATTGACCCAGCATCCTCACAAACGTATACAAAGAAGTTTTCAGTTGCCACGAGTGTCAAATTTTCGATGGAAGGAGAAAGATGCAACCCCTGCCGCTGAAACCGATCTTGATCGAAGCGTCATTCATGCAATGGGGCCTAAACTTTATAGGAGAGATTCATCTGCCATCCTCGGCGCAGCACAGATGGATACTTACGGCCACGGATTACTTCACAAAATGGATCAAAGCAATTCCAAAGAAGCAGGCTACCGACACAGTCATCATTCAGTTTATGGAGACCAACATCCTATCTAGGATCGGGTGCCCTATCAAGATCATCACGAATAACGCGGTCGCATTTAAGTCCAAGAAAATAGAGAAGTTTTGCAAGGATTACAATATAACCCTGGGACATTCTACAGCGTATTACCCACAGGGTAATGGGTTAGCAAAATTGTCGAATAAAATCTTAATCAGGATCATTAAAAGACTCATGCATGACAACAAGAAGGTTTGGCATAAGAAACTCATTTATGCGTTGTGGGCAGACAGAGTCACTACCAAAAAGTCCATCTCCACGTCGTCGTTCCAAATCATATATGACGCGAACGCGATTTTCCCTACCTCGTTGGGATTGCCCATCAGAAAGTTGTTGCAAGAGCAAGAGGTCGAGCCAAACGACACACAGAGAAGGATAAATCAGTTGATTCACACACAGCAGATGAGGGAGCAGGTCTACAACCTATCACAACTCCACCAAGACAGGTGAAGAAAACTTTCGACAAGCACTCCAAACAAGTGGAATTTCAGGTGGAGGATCTGGTGCGAAAGTGGGACGCGAGGAACAAAGATAAGGGAAAGCACGGAAAATTCGATCATCTTTGGACGGGTCCTTTCAGAATCTGCGTGTATCACGGGAACAACGCATATCTGCTAGAAGAGCTCGACGGAGAGCCCACTGGTTGGGTGCCTGTAAACAGGTTCCTCAAACACTATCGGGTGCAGTAAGGTCCATTTAGTTTTCATGTCATTGTAAATAGTCATTTCATTTTTGTTTTCAAAGAAGGCGTTTCGAGTCAGTGTGTCAGTAGAAAATTGAATCTTTGAGTGAAGGCCCTAAGTTTACGTTGAGTCTGGTCAAAACTATGCCAAGTAGGTCTAGGTTGCGTTTTTCTTTTCCGTTGTTTCAGAGTTTGGAAGTCAAATAAGGCCCAATGGTCAGGCACTTGGTCTGTTGTTCTTTGCCACCTCACTAGGAGGATAGCATCCCCATTGGAGCCAGCTGTTAGCGCCGTCATTTTTTCAGTTAGAGTCAGTCCTAGTCGAGTCAGAGTTCATGTGTCAAAGCGTGTGAGGTCAGGTGTCGAACAACGAATGGGTCGGTTGGCCCTTGGAGTTAGGAAGGGATGTCAGAACCAAAACATGTGTAAGGGGTAAAGGTATTTTCCCAAAGAGTCGAGTCCTGTCAGAAGAGAGGGTTTTACGTGCCAAAGGTCGAGGCAAGTTGTTAAATAGAAGTCGTGTCGGCAAATGAAGTGACCATCATCAGCTCATTAAGTCAGAAAGAATGAAAAATCACGGCACTCGTATCACATATGCTCTGCAGCTCTTATCAGTTGTACTTTACACGCCCCGAAGTGTACCCGTCGTGCGAATGTGCTGCGAAAATCTTCAGCTTGCTTCGAAGCCTCCAGTCACCATGGATTCGATGTCCCCTGGCACGATTCCATCTCTCACCCGCCCAATTATAAATTCTGATTGCTCTACATGTATTCTATTCACCAGCCAAGTTTATGCTCCCTCTGTAATTCTTCCCGCAAACCCTAAGTGTCTCGTGGTTGGAAAGTCGATTGCCTTCAATTGCGTCAAAAACCTGGGAAAATCAAGGTTATTGCCTTTGGTCCATGATAAATCCACCGCGTGCAGAACAAATACGTGCAGCACCATGGCAACATCCCAGAGCATAAGGAAAGGTGCACGGGGCAGCAGAAATGTGTGGCCCGAACCTCAAAACTTGACGCTAGTAAATGAAGATTTGGACGTCAGATGATCCTTTGAACATGTCGGATGCATGGTCTTTTGTAGGAAAATCCAAGGATTCAACATAAAGTTGGTCGAACAGTTCGCGCTCAGTTTCAACGGGCTCTGCATAGTAATTGCAAGAAATACATTCGAAGTAACGGAGGAAACCCTGTCAGCCGCAACAGAGATCCCTCCGCGCGGAGAAAGGTGGTCTAAAGGCATGCCTTTGGATGTGCTATGCTACGAGAAATTTATCAAGCCAGATTGTTTAAATGGGAAGGTCGAAGCGGGCATTTCAAGTCGATATATGTAGGAACCTTTTCAAAAGCTCCTAAGAGTGGTTAGGAAATATTTCACCTTTGAAGGAAGGTTTGACAGAATACACCCACATCAAATCAGAGTGTTGATGCATTTCACAGGAAGGAGACCGTTAAATCTGCCTTTCTTCTTGCACCGAAGTCTCCAAGAAATGGCAGACAGCGTCCGGGCTTAAACAAACCAGCCAAAGAAGAAACTATCTCATGTCTCGCTGATTAAATAGTTGATAGTTAAGGAGTTGAGGCGATCGGGAAATAGCTAGGATTTGTTTCTACTCACAGCCGACATCCCTAGGGACCCCAGAGGAGATTCTCATCTTCTCGCGGAAAAAACTACATCTCACCGCGCGGAGGCGGAAATAGGAAGGGTCGCGAAAGAAGGAAAGTCATTGGAAGCCCTATCCCCCCAACAGTCAATACCCCGGAGAAGGGGCAGCCCAAGGAAGAATAAGGAAACTGGGGAGGCTCAAGCCCCGAGCGATCCGCGCGCCAAATCGATCGTTGAAGAGTTACTCATGCGCGCCATTCGAATGGAACCTATCGAAGGTCCAAGTCGAGAAAGCTACGACAGAAGGAGGAGGACAGACACTGAAGGCCCGGATATTCGTGAGCCATCGCAGCAGCTAAAGCAAGCACAGCGCACTATTGCTGAGCTATACCAGGAAAATAGGGAGCTGAGACAACAGTTAGTAGCAAAGACCCTCGAAGCATCAACATCACAGGGCTAAGAGGGAAATGTGACTTGGCTCAAGAGGCAGCTCAGGGAAACGCAAGAGACAATCATCCAGCTCCGTGAAACACAGAGGATGTCAGAAGAAAGAAATGAAAAGCACTTCAAGGAATGTGGAACGTCTACGCCACTCTGGCCAGCATGCAGAGGAAGTTGAAAGGGAATGCGATTCTGCAAAGGCAAGTAATGAATTTGAAAAGGCGCAACTGGTCTCTCAGGAGAACGCTTCGGGTATCAAAACTGTAGACGAGACCAGAAGCATGATTAACCGACTCCATTTTTGTCTTCTCAGACGTGGCATGGATTTTGTCTCCCCGCGTCATGTTTCCTACCGGGAAGTAGGGACTCTGACACCGCACGGAAAACATATGACGCACAGCGATGGAATCCCATCTATTGCAAAGGACATGTGTACATTGGACATGCGATAGTTTGAAGAAAGGCATTGTTCCCTAACTGGGGTCATCATTTTGGAAACACCTGTGACAGTCTGTAGTCACCCACCACATGCACGCACCAGCAAACGATTCTGCGACAGAAATCAAGGTCGTCATACTGGGTGGCAGAAGTCTGACAAAGCACTTGATCGTCCAAATACCTTGTCAAAGGAAAAGCATCGACACATAACCCTCTAACGACGAGATCTTACGGGTGATCGAACCGTCGTGGAAAAGACAAGCGATTATGGTGCAATTGAGTACAGTCAGTTCCTATTTTTAGTAAAGTGCCATATGAAGAGTCATCTAGCAGAGAATAGTCAGAACCTAATTTCTAGGGGCAGTAGTTAGAGTGTAGGGTAGCTCGAGCGGCACACCCTTGCCTATATATTTTATCATTTCAATGTAAGTCGGGTTGGTTGGCAAAATGGTGTAGACAGTGACTATTGAGTGTAGCTTTTGAATACGACTGAAACTTAATGCAAAGGTCCTGAATCTTTAACAAAAAGATTCTAATTGTCGCAGTTTGATGTATTGTACTCTCTTTGCGTGCGTGTTTTCCTGTGTTCTTTATATTCATATCTATATCTTGTCTAAATCAGAACGTGATTTCGAATCTAGAATTCACCGCGCGGTGTTCTAGATTCGCGCCATTTAGACGACTGTGCTTCTTTTAAGTGAACTCTGAATTCATCCCTAGCGGTGCTCCGAGTTGCTTCATGTGTTTTTCTCCCGCCACACACAACGATTTTTAATTGAAAGATTGTTGCTTACTTCGTCTTTATCCTCTCAAGTTCAGTCACTAAGTCATTTGTTTCTATCGTTTTCTTAAATAGACTCCACCATCCAAGGTCTTGATTTCTTTCGCCAATATAACCAGAAATATTGTATAAAAGTGTTAAATCTAGCCGATAGCTTAAATCCATATCCTGTACAGAGACAAAGTCTCGAGAGAGAGCCCTCTCTAGGTCGGAAAGGCTAGTTTTCGGCCTCAAAGTTGGTTTGTAGGTTGCCTCTATCATTTGTTTTCTCAGCCGAACGAAGTTTACAGAGTGCTAACAAGCACATTTAACCATCTCAACACAAAAAACATATTTCTACTTATACATTGAATAGTAACCATTGGTATGTAAGCAATTACAACATCATTCATATATAGTTCTTTCACATACATATAAATACATTCTCTTCATAAATATGGTCCCTTTTGGCCTACCCACAAGGCCATTCACCTCAAATTGACATGGTTGGAAATTAATAAACCCTTTGCATTAAGATATGTGGTTGTGACACCCTCCAAACTTTGCATATGAATCATGACCAGGCATCACAACATGCACTCTCGAGCCCTAATGTCCACTACTAGAGAGCGCAACATGCACTTTTGAGACCTAATGTCCACTCCCAGACTTGCAACTTCCATAGTGAACACATAATGATCAACACATCACTCACCACAAGCATTAGTATCCAAAATATAAACAATATGAATCAATAGTTTAATCATCATTAGTTGCACTTGGGGAAATAGCTCCATGAGATTGTTTTTCCACCTAGCCATAGGCGCCAACCCAAGTAGGTATTGGGCAATGAGACAACAAGGGGGGATTTGTTGGCTAAGGCTATGGCTACCTTACTCAACCCAAACAATTACTAAAGACAAGGAATTTACATCATCCTATGGTTATAACAATATTTACAGCTAGGGAACTTACCTTTCAACCCATTAATTCTACACAATCCCACTTTCCTGCATTTCTTTCCCCCTCAACCTTGCACAACAAAAGGAATGGAATCCCTTTCACTGCTAAGAAGTCCCTCAGACTATCCTACTTCCCTTCAGTGTTGCAACACAAGCTAGCTAGAAAAATCTCCAATGCTAGAAGCTAAGAAATCGCAACTATAGCAATTACAAACATTTGCAACCATGGATTTCCTCATATAGGGATAATAACCAGACTTATGGAAACAACATACCTCTAGGCACAATGCGATCTCAACACTAACAAAGAGCGTACCAGCTTCATCTCAACATACACAAATGGTTTCGCAATGTACCATCATGGTAGTGTTCTCCTCCACAGTTTAGCACACCATCTTCTTGGCCTACCA
>JASDQU010098354.1:3676-18076 GCA_032191745.1 Picea mariana | reverse complement strand
ATATCAAATTTCACTCCACTTCACATTTTATAATTAACCTTCACATTTTATGGTTTTAAAGAGTGCAAAGAAATGTCATTATAATGCAATATTTCAAAGAATTGTAAAATTGATATGATAAATTTTTATTTTATAATGAAAAAACTAATTTGGGAAAAGATCACATATATTTAACGTGAAGATGATGGTTTAATTTGATGATGATGATGGATTTTTTTTTTTAAATGAAAAAATTAATTTGAAAAAAATCACTTTGATAATATATTTCATTGATATTATTATATAAAATTATTATATATGTAAATTATTGATGAAGATGATGATGAATAATGTTCATATTGAATTTAGTTTATGGGACACTAAAAAGGAAGATATTACTTTGATTTATTTAAAATTTTAATTAGATGCTCCAAAAACATTAAGAGAAGTGTTCCAAGATTTCCATAATTTTGTTGAATTAGAAAGTTAGGAAAGTCAGTGTGACAAATCTTTCGAAATTGATATCTAATTTGGGTATACTTTGGACATTCTAAGAGAGTGTCACATAGATAATAGATTCCTTCATCCCATGATATTTTGGAAATTATCCAATGCCCAGTTTCATCATGGAGCATGTGAGAACTTGTTCTTATTTTAGAAGGAATCTCATAAGGTGCTTCAAGCAAAAGAGTCGTTAAAAACAAAAAAGATGATTCCAAATTAACATTATGAGGAAAGATTAAGATAACATGATTTTTTGAAAGGATGTTTGTGCCAAAGAAAAATGTGATGGTTGACACTAATATCACTTGTGCTACCATCATCCAAAAATGTTACCACACAAACTAATTTCTTGTTCATTTTTAGGGAATCTGTCACACCTACTAATGAAAAAGTTGTTTCTTGGAAAATGTACATGATACCAATAATTTGAAACTCTCAAATAACTTTGCTAAGATTTATACACAAAATGCTAAGATTTATATACAGAATACACTAAGAACTCTAAAAATATTCTACAAAATGTTAGGGACCTAACCCCTCACGTAGGTAGAATAATATATTTCCATGTAATAAAGGTCAATATTAATAAGGCCTAGCAATAAGGAAGAATAAGTCCAATGTAAGAAGACCTAATAAAAGCTTTCGCTTCTAGAAGGATCTTCCTCTAGATGGTTCTTTTGATAAACATATTTAGTATAAATATGAGTCGAGGGTATGAGAACTTTTGTCTTGGATATTATTGTAATAGAGATATTCTCTGCTGGAGGTTTCCCCCTCGAAGAGACAAGTGAATATTGCTCTCAGTAGTCAAAGTTCTCTTTCTGGTGTTCTTCTGGTATCATTTTGGTATTATTGTGGTGTTGTTATGATTATATTGTTGTTCATCTACCATTTCTAGATATTTATTTTTGTTTTGCATAATTTTTATATTTGGAATATTACAAGTTGTATCAGAGCACCTTCCTCGGTAGAAAATTGAGGGTTAATTTTTTTCAGGGTAGAGATGTATTTCGATGTCTTTAAGCTACAGAGATCTGTCGTTACGTGCATAAACCTGTGGTCGAGGATTCAAACACGTAGGAAATACAAGTGGTACTTAAGAGCACATATGTTGGCCACCCTTGTAACCCTTGTTGGTATCGCTTCGAGTGGTAGCGCATCAGACAACACCTGTATACGGATCGACCTAGATCTCCTGAATCCCTCCATAGATAAATCGATCGAGAAGATACTCTCTAGTACCTGGGTAGCCAGGTAGTACGGCTAAGGGCATAGTCTAGCCTCCTTAGTTGGTTCCCTAAGATATTGGGCCGAGTACTATTATTTGACCTCGTGCATATATCAGAGAGTTATAGCACAGGGAAAAACCTTGTTTGTAGAACCCTTGGGAGTGAAACAAAAACAGAACAGACAAGATCTATTGCGGTGCAACTGTGTCTCCTGCATTCAAGTTGCGAAATTTCTACACATTTCTTCCTATTAACCATTTGGGCATTTCATCACTGCAGTATTCTTCAGATCGGAGTATAACTCTATAGGAGTCTATATCTTGTTGGCACCATTATTTGAGACCTAGTCTGTTGGATTTCTCTCTTCGCCCTTATCGCAATTATACCTATCATTTTTCAACATTTTTTTTTCTTGTGGACCCAGCCCCCTTCCAACACGCTTATTTCAACGTTATCCCATTGGATTCCACTCGTCGCCCTGATCATTGTGATACACTTCACCCATAACCCATTTTTTGTGTGGTCCCACCCACCCCTTTTCGTGTTCCCTCATCATCAGGGCCCATACCCGTAGCCAAGACTTGGAAGCTCGCTTCACTACCTTGCATTATAATTTCACAGAAACCCAACAAGAAGTGCAACAAATCAGTGCCAATATTGGCATCGTCAATCAAAGGATGCATTCCTCCATCGCCGCCTCAATCGCAGAACTCAAAGATGAGCTCAAACAAGACATTACTACCTATCTTGAATCTGTCACTACGATGATCTGTGTCAAGCTGCATATCTCTGCAGATATTCCCGTATCCCACCCCCTTTGCATACCGAAGGTGAAACTTCCTCTCATTCCCATAATTTTCAGCCCCATCACTTTCTGTGTGACCTACGCCTTCCGCTTGTGGATGTGACCAAATTTGATGGATCGGATCCCACTGGTTGGGTAACTCAAATGGAACACTACTTTTCTTTGTATGGCGTTACGGATGAGTTGGCCAAACTCTAGTATGGTGTTCTTCATCTAGATCAAGAACGTTGGCAATGGTGGCAATGTTGAAAAAATGCCCACCAAGGATATGTGTCTTGGACACACTTTGTGGCAGATATTTATGAATTCTTTGACACTGACATGAACCATTTAGGTCGTTTGATAAAGTTGAAAAAATCTGGCACAATGGAAGACTTTATAGTTTTTTTTGAGCGACTGGCTTTTCGGAAAGATGGCATGTCTGATGCTTTTTTCTGATAATGTTTTATCAGTGGCCTCAAGGATAAGATTTGTGCTCATGTCCTCATGGCCTGGCCTCAGAGTTGGGTGGACACTACTAAAAGAGCTAAGGAATCACAACAGGTTGTCTCTTCTCAAAACCACAAATCCTCCTTTATTCCTTGCACTAAACCAGTCACTCCCACTCCTCCTTCTACTCCACTAAAAATCCAAAAATTGACCAGGACCGAAATAGTTGAACGCCAACTCAAAGGCCTTTGTTATAATTGTGATGACAAATGTTTTTCGGGACACAAGTGTAAGGAACAAAATCTTTTTATGGACTTCTTGGAGAATGTGTCAGAAGAGGATGTTGAAGCTCCCCTTGTGTTTGTGTCACCTAAACCCACTGACATAACCCCTCCCTCAGACCCTCTCGAATAGAACCGGTCATTTCCCTAAATGCTCTCACTGGCTTCTTTGCTCCCCAAACCCTCAAGCTAATTGGTTACATCAAACATAGGAAGGTCATCATTCATTTTGATAGTGGAAGAACCCATAATTTTATTCATTGTTGCATTACCCAAGAAGCTAATTGTTATATCCCTGTAGTAAATAATTTCCAAATCATGATTGCCAATGGTGGTCCATGTGGAGGGCGTTATGAAAATGTGTGTCTCCAAATTGGTGACTACCATCTGAAATCTCATATGTTTTCTATCGACATGGGAGGTTGTGACATTGTGTTGGGTGCATAATGGCTAAGGACTTTGGGTCCAATTCTCATGGATTTTGAGAAATTAACCATGCAATTCAACTAGGAGGTCCAACAATATAAGTTCCAAGGCATCACCATTAGTTCCCAGGAGATAATTAGTTCTCATCGCATGGAAAAGATGCTAAAAAAATTTCATTTCGGAATTATTGCCCAACTCCATGTCATCCAAGCCATTGAGACACCCTATGTGCTGCAGGACCTCCAATCCATCCTCTCTAAACATCAAGTGATTTTTTCCACTCCCCAGGGACTCCCTCCTTCCCGTGGTGTTCGTTATCATTCCATTCCACTTGTCCTAGGAAGCCTTCCTCCCAATATCCGTCCCTATCATCACCCCGTTTCCCAAAAAAATGAAATTGAGAAAATGGTTCAAGAATCGCTCAACGCAGGTGTTATCCGCCCTAGTACGAGCCCCTAATCTTCTCATGTGGTCATGGTCCTTAAGAAATAAGGTTCTTGGCACATGTGTCTTGACTTCCGTGCCCTCAACAAACTCACCATTAAAGACAAATTTCCCATTCCTATCATTGATGACCTCTTAGATGAATTGAGTGGCGCCTAGTTCTTTACTAAACTTGATCTTTGTTCGGGCTACCACCAAATCCATATGAAAGAGGAAGACATTACTAAGACTTCCTTTATAACTCATGAGGGCCACTATGAGTTTTTGTTCATGCCCTTTGGCTTGTGCAATGTTCTCTCCACTTTCCAAATCCTCATGAATCATGTCTTCCGTCCTTTTCTCCATCATTTTGTGTTAGTATTCTTTGATGATATCCTCATCTATAGAAAAACCCGGACAAACCATCTTGCTCATGTGGATTGAGTTCTCCATCTACTCTCTTAGCACCAACGTTTCCTCAAACAATCTAAATGTTCTTTTGGTGCCTCGAAAGTCGAGTACTTGAGTCATCTTGTGGAAAAGGCCGGCGTTAGGGTGGATCCTAAAAAGATTGAAGCTATGCAAGATTGGCCTCACCCAAAGACTCTCAAAAGCTTGCAGGGATTTCAGGGTTTAACAAGTTATTATCGCAAGTTTGTTAAGAATTATGGAAAGATTGCGACATCTCTCACTGCACTCCTTAAAAAGAATTCTTTCACTTGGAATCCAGCAGTTGCTCAGGCTTTTCAAACCTTGAAGATGGCCATGTGCACCACTCTAGTCCTGGCCCTTCCTGATTTCACAAAGACCTTTGTCATGGAATGTGATGCTTCCGGGAAATGAATTGGTGTTGTCCTTATGCAAGAGGGATGACCTTTGGCCTTTACCAACAAACAATTTTCTGAGAGAAATTTGGGCAAATCAATCTATGAAAATGAAATGTTGGCTATTATGCATGTCGTGGATCTTTTGCGCCCTTATCTATTGGGGAAATGCTTCCAAATTAAAACAGATCATCAAAGCCTTAAGTATTTTTTAGAACAACGCCTTTCCTCCCCTGAGAAACAAAAATGGGTGACTAAGCTCTTTGGATATGATTATGAGATCATTTACAAGAAAGGCAAAGACAATGTGGTTGTTGATGCACTTTCCTGAAAATATGAAGATGAAGGGTCCTTTTTTTTCTGTCTCGTTCATTTTCCTAGATTAGCTCCAAGCTATTTGCCAGGAATGGCTACATGATCCCAAAACTTTGCATCTGATACAATAATTGCAGTCCAATTCTCTAGTTTCCCTAGGGTACTCGTCACTCAATGAGGAGCTTCGATACAAAGGCCGTTTGTATTTAAGTAAACAGTCAAAACTTAAATTCACGGTACTTTCTGAGCTTCATGCTACACCCATAGCTAGGCACTCCGGGTTTACCAAAACTTATGACTGGGTCAAACGTTCTTTTTTCTGGGATGGTATGAAACAAGACTTTCGTAATTATCTGGTTGAATGTGATGTGTGTCAACGCAACAAGGGCGAAACAATCAAATCTTCGGGCACACTCCAACTGCTTCTAGTTCCACCTGCTATTTGTTGGGATATCTCTATGGATTTTATTGTCGGCTTACCTAAATCGGGCAATAAATCAGTAATTATGGTGGTAGTTGATCGTCTTTCCAAGTATGCTCATTTCTATGCTCTTCAACACCCATTTACAACATCCAATGTGGCTCAACTTTTCACAGATCAAGTCTTCAAGCTTCATGGCATGCCACATTCTATCGTTTCTTATCGTGACCCAACTTTCACCAACAATTTTTGGCAAGAACTGTTCAAGCTACAAGGCACCCTATTGCATCTCAACATAACTTATCATCCCTAGACTGATGGCCAAACTGAAGTTGTCAACAAATGTTTGGAAACATATTTGAGGTGTTTTGCATCGGAAATGCAACATCAATGGGCTCAATGGTTACCACTAGCTGAATGGTGGTACAATAGTTCGTACCATGCAACTACCCGCATGACTCCTTTTGAAGTGGTATATGGAAAAAATCCACCTTCAGTTCTCTCATATTTTCCAGGTGTCTCGAAGGTTCAGGCGGTTAACCAAACGCTTACAGTTTGAGAGGTTATTCTCTGTACCCTCAAAGAGAATTTGGCCATGGCCCAGAATCGCATTAAAAAGCAAGCAGATCAAGGTCGCTCTGAATGTTAATTTGCAGAAGGGGATCAGGTGTTTCTTCGACTCCAACCTTATAAGTAAAATTCCCTCAAGGATGACCAGTGTCAAAAACTGGCGCCCAAATTTTATGGTCCTTATACAGTTCTCAAGTGTGTGGGATAGGTGGCCTATCGGTTAGCTTTGCCCAGTCATTCTAAGCTCCATCCTATTTTTTTATGTTTCTTTCTTAAAGAAGGTGATTGGAACTAAGTTCCAAATTCAAACCACCCTTCCCGAGTTGGACGAAGAAGGCTCCATTTGGCTACAACCACAAGTAGTTTTGGACCAACGTGAGCGTCATCTGCGTCAGCGAACCATCAAGGAAGGGTTAGTCCAGTGGAAATATACAACTCCAGATTTTATTATTTTTTAAATTATGATTAATTAATATTGATTTTTTTTTTACATTTCTAGTCTATATCAAATTTTACTTTATTTTTTGGATTTTATTATTTTTAAAATTATGATTAATTAATCTTATTTTCATATTTGTGGTCTATATCAAATTTCACTCCACTTCACATTTTATAATTAACCTTCACATTTTATAGTTTTAAAGAGTGCAAAGAAATGTCATTATAATGCAATATTTCAAAGAATTGTAAAATTGATATGATAAATTTTTATTTTATAATGAAAAAACTAATTTGGGAAAAGATCACATATATTTAACGTGAAGATGATGGTTTAATTTGATGATGATGATGGATTTTTTTTTTTTAAATGAAAAATTTAATTTGAAAAAAATCATTTTGATAATATATTTCATTGATATTATTATATAAAATTATTATATATGTAAATTATTGATGAAGATGATGAAGAACAATGTCCATATTGAATTTAGTTTATGGGACACTAAAAAGGAAGATATTTGATTTATTTAAAATTTTAATTAGATGCTCCAAAAACATTAAGAGAAGTGTTTCAAAATTTCCATAATTTTGTTGAGTTAGAAAGTTAGGAAGGTCAGTGTGACAAATCTTTCGAAATTGATATCTAATTTGGGTATACTTTGGACATTCTAAGAGAGTGTCACATAGATAATAGATTCCTTCATCCCATGATATTTTGGAAATTATCCAATGCCCAGTTTCATCATGGAGCATGTGAGAACTTGTTCTTATTTTAGAAGGAATCTCATAAGGTGCTTCAAGCAAAAGAGTCGTTAAAAACAAAAAAGATGATTCCAAATTAACATTATGAGGAAAGATTAAGATAACATGATTTTTTGAAAGGATGTTTGTGCCAAAGAAAAATGTGATGGTTGACACTAATATTACTTGTGCTACCATCATCCAAAAATGTTACCACACAAACTAATTTCTTGTTCATTTTTAGGGAATCTGTCACACCTACTAATGAAAAAGCTGTTTCTTGGAAAATGTACATGATACCAATAATTTGAAACTCTCAAATAACTTTGCTAAGATGTATACACAAAATGCTAAGATTTATATACAGAATACACTGAGAACTCCAAAAATATTCTACAAAATGTTAGGGACCTAACCCCTCACATAGGTAGAATAATATATTTCCATGTAATAAAGGTCAATATTAATAAGGCCTAGCAATAAGGAAGAATAAATCCAATGTAAGAAGACCTAATAGAATCTTTCGCTTCTAGAAGGATCTTCCTCTAGATGGTTCTTTTGATAAACATATTTAGTATAAATATGAGTCGAGGGTATGAGAACTTTTGTCTTGGATATTATTGTAATAGAGATCTGCACTGCTGGAGGTTTCCCCCTTGAAGAGGCAAGTGGATATTGCTCTCAGTAGTCAAAGTGCTCTTTCTGGTGTTCTTCTGGTATCATTTTGGTATTATTGTGGTGTTGTTATGATTATATTGTTGTTCATCTGCCATTTCTAGCTATTTATTTCTGTTTTGCATAATTTTTATATCTGGAATATTACAAGTTGTATCAGAGCACCTTCCTCGGTATAAAATTGTGGGTTAATTTTTTTCAGGGTAGAGACGTATTCTGATGTCTTTAATCTACAAAGATCTGTCGTTACGCACATAAACCCGCGGTCAAGGATTCAAACACGTAGGACATACAAGTGGTACTTAAGCGCACATATGTTGGCCACCCTTGTAACCCTTGTTGGTACCCCTTCGAGTGGTAGCGCATCAGACAACACTTGTATATGGATCGACCTAGATCTCCTAAATCCCTCCATAGATAAACCTATCGGAAAGATACTCTCTAGTACCTAGGTAGTCGGGTAGTACAGCTAAGGGCGTAGTCTAGCCTCCTTAGTTGGTTCCCTAAGATATTGGGCCGAGTACTATTATTTGACCCCGCACATATATTAGAGAGTTATAGCACAGGGAAAAACCTTATCTGTAGAACCCTTGGGACGGAAACAAAAACAGAATAGACAAGATCTATTGTGGTGCAATTGTGTCTCCTGCATTCAAGTTGCGAAATTTCTACACATTTCTTCCTGTTAACCATTTGGGCATTTCATCACTGCAGCATTCTTCAGATCGGAGTATAACTCTGCAGGAGTCTAAATCTTGTTGGCACCATTATTTGAGACCTAGTCTGTTGGATTTCTCTCTTCGCCCTTATTGCAATCATACCTATCATTTTTCAACATTTTTTTTCTTGTGGACCCAGCCCCCTTCCAACACGCTTATTTCAGCGTTACCCCATTGGATTCCACTCGTCGCCCTGATCATTTTGATACACTTCACCCATAACCCATTTTTTGTGTGGTCCCACCCGCCCCTTTTCGTGTTCCCTCATCATCATGGCCCATACCCGTAGCCAAGACTTGGAAGCTCGCTTCACTACCTTGCACTCTAATTTCACAGAAACCCAACAAGAAGTGTGACAACTCTGCCAATATTGGCACCGTCAATCAAAGGATGCATTCCTCCATCGTTGCCTCAATCGCAAAACTCAAAGATGAGCTCAAACAATACATTACTACCTATCTTAAATCTATCGCTACGATGATCTGTGTGAAGCTTCATATCCCTGCAAATATTCCCGTATCTCACCCCCCTTTGCATACCGAAGGTGAAACTTCCTCTCATTCCCATAATTTTCATCCCCATCACTTTCTGTGTGACCTACGCCTTTCGCATGTGGATGTGACCAAATTTGATGGATCAGATCCCACTGGCTAGGTAACTCAAATGGAACACTACTTTTCTTTGTATGGCATTATGGATGAGTTGGCCAAACTCTAGTATCGTGTTCTTCATCTAGATCAAGAACGTTGGCAATGGTGGCAATGGAGAAAAAATGCACGCCAAGGATATGTGGCTTGGACATACTTTGTGGCAGATATTTATGAATTCTTTGACACTGACACGAACCATTTAGGCCGTTTGATAAAGTTGAAAAAATATGGCACAGTGGAAGACTTTATAGTTGCTTTTGAGCGACTGGATTTTTGGACAGATGGCATGTCTGATGCTTTTTTCTGAGAATGTTTTATCAGTGGCCTCAAGGATAAGATTTGTGCTCATGTCCTCATGGCCTGGCCTTAGAGTTGGGTGGACACTACTAAAAGAGCTAAGGAATCACAACAGGTTGTCTCTTCTCAAAACCGCAAATCCTCCTTTATTCCCCGCAATAAACCAGTCACTCCCACTCCTCCTTCTACTCCACTAAAGATCCATAAATTGACCAGGGCCGAAATGGTTGAACGCCNCCGAAGTAGAACCGGTCATTTCCCTAAATGCTCTCTTTGGCTTCTCTGCTCCCCAAACCCTCAAGCTAATTGGTTACATCAAGCATAGGAAGGTCATCATTCATGTTGATAGTGGAAGAACCCATAATTTTATTCATTGTCGCATTACCCAAGAAGCTAATTGCTATATCCATGTAGTAAATAATTTCCAAATCATGATTGCCAATGGTGGTCCATGAAATGTAGAGGGCGTTATGAAAATGTGTGTCTCCAAATTGGTGACTACCATCTGAAATCTCATATGTTTTCTATCGACATGGGAGGTTGTGACATTGTGTTTGGTGCATAATGGCTAAAGACTTTGGGTCCAATTCTCATGGATTTTGAGGAATTAACCATGCAATTCGACCAGGAGGTCCAACAACATAAGTTCCAAGGCATCACCATCGGTTCCCAGGAGATAATTAGTTCCCATCGCATGGAAAAGCTACTAAAAGAATTTCATTCCAGAATTATTGCCCAACTCCATGTCATCCAAGCCATTGAGACACCCTCTATGCTGCAGGACCTCCAATCCATCCTCTCTAAACATCAAGTGGTTTTTTCCACTCCCCAGGGACTCCCTCCTTCCCATGGTGTTCATTATCATTCCATTCCCAGGAAACCTTCCTCCCAATATCCGTCCCTGTCATCACCCCTTTTCCCAAAAAAATGAAATTGAGAAAATGGTTCAAGAACTGTTCAATGCAGGTGTTATCCGCCCTAGTACGAGCCCCTACTCTTCTCATGTGATCATGGTCCTTAAGAAATAAGGTTCTTGGCACATGTGTCCTGACTTCTGCGCCCTCAACAAACTCACCATTAAATACAAATTTCTCATTCCTATCATTGATGACCTCTTAGATGAAATGAGTGGCGCCCAGTTCTTTACTAAACTTGATCTTCGTTCGGGCTACCACCAGATCCATATGAAAGAGGAAGACATTACTAAGACTTCCTTTATAACCCATGAGGGCCACTATGAGTTTTTGTTCATGCCCTTTGGCTTGTGTAAGGTTCTCTCCACTTTCCAAAGCCTCATGAATCATGTCTTTCGTCCTTTTCTTTGTCATTTTGTGTTAGTATTCTTTGATGATATCCCCATCTATAGAAAAACCTGGACAAACCGTCTTGCTCATGTGGATCGAGTTCTCCATCTACTCTCGTAGCACCAACTTTTCCTCAAACAATCTAAATGTTCTTTTGGTGCCTCAAAAGTAGAGTACTTGGGTCATCTTGTGGGAAAGGCCGGCGTCAGGGTGGATCCTAAAAAGATTGAAGCTATGCAAGATTGGCCTCACCCAAAGACTCTCAAAAGCTTGCAGGGATTTCAAGGTTTAATAGGTTATTATCCCAAGTTTGTTAAGAATTATGGAAAGATTACGACATCTCTCACTGCACTCTTTAAAAAGAATTCTTTCACTTGGAATCCAGCAATTGCTCAGGCTTTTCAAACCTTGAAGATGGCCATGTGCACCACTCCAGTCCTGGCCCTTCATGATTTCACAAAGACCTTTGTCCTGGAATGTGATGCTTCTGGGAAAGGAATTGGCGTTGTCCTTATGCAAGAGGGTCGGCCTTTGGCCTTTACCAACAAACAATTTTCCGAGAGAAATTTGGGCAAATCAATCTATGAAAATGAAATGTTGGCTATTATGCATGTCGTGGATCTTTTGCGCCCTTATCTATTGGGGAAACACTTCCAAATTAAGACAGATCATCAAAGCCTTAAGTATTTTCTGGAACAACGCCTTTCCTCCTCCAAGCAACAAAAATGGGTGACTAAGCTCTTTGGATATGATTATGAGATCATTTACAAGAAAGGAAAAGACAATGTAGTTGTTGATGCACTTTCCTGAAAATATGAAGATGAAGGGTACTTTTTTTCTCTCTCGTTCATTTTCCTAGATTAGCTCCAAGTTGTTTGCCAGGAATGGCTACACGATCCCAAAACTTTGCATCTGATATAATAAATTGCAGTCCAATTCTCTAGTTTCCCCAGGGTACTCTTCGCTCAATGAGGAGCTTCAATACAAAGGCCATTTGTATTTAAGTAAACAGTCAAAACTTAAATCCACGGTACTTTCTGAGCTTCATGCTACACCCACAACTAGGCACTCCGAGTTTACCAAAACTTATGACTGGGTCAAACATTTTTTTTTCTGGGATGGTATGAAACAAGACTTTCGTAATTATCTGGTTGAATGTGATGTGTTTCAATGCAAGAAGGGCGAAACAATCAAATCTCCAGGCACACTCCAATCACTTCTGATTCCACCTGCTATTTGGTGGGATATCTCTATGGATTTTATTGTCGGCTTACCTAAATCGGGCAATAAATCAGTAATTATGGTGGTAGTTGATCGTCTTTCCAAGTATGCTCATTTCTATGCTCTTCAACACCCATTTACAACTTCCAATGTGGCTCAACTTTTCACGGATCATGTCTTCAAGCTTCATGGCATGTCACATTCTATTGTTTCTTATCGCGACCCAACTTTCACCAACAATTTTTTGCAAGAACTATTCAAGCTACGAGGCACCTTATTGCATCTCAGCACAACTTATCATCCCCAGACTGATGGTCAAACTGAAGTGGTCAACAAATGTTTGGAAACATATTTGAGGTGTTTTGCATCGAAAATGCAACATCAATGGGCTCAATGGTTACCACTAGTTGAATGGTGGTACAATAGTTCGTACCATACAACTACCTGCATGAATCCTTTTGAAGCGGTATATGGACAAAATTCACATTCAATTCTCTCATATTTTCCAGGTGTCTCGAAGGTTCAGGCAGTTGACCAAACGCTTACAGTTTGAGAGGTTATTCTTTGTACCCTCAAAGAGAATTTGGTCATGGCCCAGAATCGCATTAAGAAACAAGCAGATCAAGGTCGCTCTGAATGTCAATTTGCAAAAGGGGATCAGGTGTTTCTTCGACTGCAACCTTACAAGCAAAATTCCCTCAAGGATGACCAGTGTCAGAAGCTAGCACCCAAATTTTATGGTCCTTATACAGTTCTCAAGCTTGTGGGATAGGTGGCCTATCAGTTAGCTTTGCCCAGTCATTCTAAGCTCCATCCTGTTTTTTATGTTTCTTGCTTAAAGAAGGTGATTGGAACTAAGTTCCAAATCCAAACCACCCTTCCCGAGTTGGATGAAGAAGGCTCCATTTGGCTACAACCACAAGCATTTTTGGACGAGCGTGAGCTTCGTCTGCGTCAACGAACCATCAAGGAAGGGTTAGTCCAGTGGAAATATACAACTCCAACAGATGCCACTTGGGAACCAACTACCATTCTGCAACAATTTCCCCATCTCAAGCCTTGAGGACAAGGTTGTTTTTAAGGGGGAGGGCATGTAAGGGACCTAACCCCTCCCGTAGGTAGAATAATATATTTCCATGTAATAAAGGTCAATATTAATAAGGCCTATCAATAAAGAATAATAATTCCAATGTAAGAAGACCTAATAGAAGCTTCCGCTTCTAGAAGGATCTTCCTCTAAATGGTTCTTTTGATAGACGTATTTAGTGTAAATAGAAGTCGAGGGCATGAAAACTTTTGTCTTGGATATTATTGTAATAGAGCTCTGCTCTGCTGGAGGTTTCCCCCTCGAAGAGACAAGTAAACATTGCTCTCAGTAATCAACATGCTATTTCTGGTGTTCTTCTGGTATCATTTTGGTATTATTGTAGTGTTGTTCTGATTATATTGTTGTTCATCTTCCATTTCTAACTCTTTATTTATATTCTACATACTTTTATATCTAGAATATTACACAAAATTACTAACAAAATAGACCCAATTCACTATGTAATATCTAATTAATACACATCTAATATCTAATTAATGAATATGAAAAAAAAACTTTATTTTATACTATAGTGAAGTCATTTATATCTAATTAATGAATGAATATGAAAGAAAACTTTATGTTATAGTATAGTGAAGTAATTCAATTTGCATTGAAGCCATAAGGGATAGACATCTAATGCCCCTTGCAATAATCATCATAGTTCCTGAAGCGTTAGTTCAAAAATTCTTGCATTGTCAAAATGCATTAAATAACGACCTCCGAATCTCGGTACTATGCACATTAAATACACGAACCATTTCGCTCAAACTTACTATAGTGCTCAAAGTCATTTGATAATGTATCAACCATATAAAAAAGACTTCTAGAAAAGTAGCTTAGACCTATAAAGTTCTTGTTAATGATGAAATGAAACAAAAATTGATTTAGGAGGAATTCAAGCAAATGAAAGTGTTGATCATCACGAAGAAAATGAAATAGAAAAAAGAGGAATAGTTACGAGGGATTCAAGCAAATGAAAGTTATGATAATCTTGAAAAAGGTTTGTTTAGATATAGTAGTGTTGAAAGTAATGATAATCCTGAAAAAGGTTTGTTT
>JASDQU010098353.1:3064-16128 GCA_032191745.1 Picea mariana | reverse complement strand
TACAACATCATAGAATATATGAAGAAAACAAAAGCCAATATCTCCATGTTCAATATCTTCTCATTGCCACAACAATGTGATATTTTTCATGATGCTTTTAAACCTGATAATTCTCAGAAGGAAATCATTGCAACTACGAACAATGTTTCTAAATCCATTGAAGAAAAATAAATTCACTAGGTTGAAATCAAAGTTTCCATAAACACAACAAGTATAGGTGTGCACTCGAAATCTTAGGTACCTCCTTTCTTGGTTACATGTGAAATTTTCAATTTCAATGTGCACAACTGCTTAGCTGACTTTGGTGCCTCATCAAACCATGCCTTATGTAGTCTGCCAAAAGATAAACTCTGTCTCGCAGTTAACCAAAAAAGGAATCATACAATTAGACAGGGTGTATGTCAAAGTGAAAGGAGAACTCAAACATGTCTTAATTAGGTTTTCATCTGATCCGAGAGTACATCAAGTTATTGATATTGTTGTGGTTGATATACCTAAAATTTATGGTTTGTTGTTAAGCAGAGACTGGTCGGCTAAACTTCAAGGATATTTATTAACTGATTGGTCCCATATGTGGCTTCCTTATAAAGGTAAACCAAACCATATCGGTGTAGATACCAAATCTCACATGAAGCACACGGTAACTGAGATGGAAGGTAAAATCGAACCCATCATATTTGCTCACATTGTTCTAGGTAATTATTTTTTGGAAACTGATCAGGACTGTTATGAAGCACAAACATCTGAAAGATAACCAAATTTACAATCAGAACTCCTTCCATGAACACATAACAACGCATGTATCATATTAAATAACTTAGGTTTTAGTGCAACTAACAAAGCTAAGATTTCTAACAGGTGGTCCATGTTCGTTGATGGCTCAATGTCACAAGAAGGAGTCGGGGAAGGATATGTGTTGATCGATCCTGAACAACATGAGACACCTATATCCTATCGCCTAGAATTTGAATGCACCAATAACACTGCAGAATACAAAGACTTTAAGGTGAAGTGCCTCAATAACATTGCAGAATACAAATTCCATCCACTTTAAGGTGAAGTGCCTCAAAGTAATTGGATATTTAGAAATAATTGTTTGACATGTAATAAATACCATTCATTTCCTGTCACTACATCTAAAAGAATATCAACAAGAGGTATGGAATATTTTCTACTCATTCGACATGTTCAATATTACTTCTATACCTCTTAATCAAAATATTTACGCAGATATATTGGCCAACACAACATCTAGGTTTATTCCCCCTAGTGTTGCTTTTTTGGTTGAAATGATTTTCAGGCCTTCAATACTAGATGGCATCACGAAGCAACAAGTATTCAATAATGACACTCAAATTATCAATATTCTCACCAAATCAGATGTCTTCCAAGAGTTTTTGATTGGCGATGAAGCCCATCATCTAGACCTGTAGAATTATCGGGATGAGACAAGCAAAGTCAAGCAAATTGCATCCCCAAGAATGTGTTGACACTCAAAAATTTATTTGATTTACAAACTAATTTTAGAAGGCCTGCTAATCCAAAGACAATAACACTGTAGAATACAAATTCCATCCACTTTAAGGTGAAGTGCCTCAAAGTAATTGGATATTCAGAAATAATCGTTTGACATGTAAGAAATACCATTCATTGCCTGTCACCACATCTAAAAGAGTATCAACAAGAGGTATGGAATATTTTCTACTCTTTTGACACGTTCAATATTACTTCTATACCTCTTAATCAAAATATTTGTTCAAATATATTGGCCAACACAACATTTAGGTTTATTCCCCCTAGTGATGGTTTTTTCGTTGAAATGATTTTCAGGCCTTCAATACCAGATAACATCACAAACTAGAAAGTATTCAATAATGGCACTCAAATTATCAATCTTCTCACCAACTCAGATGTCTTCCAAGAGTTTTTGATTGGCGATGAAGCCCATCATCTAGACCTGCAGAATTATTGGGATGAGACAAGCAAAGTCAAAGAAAATTGCATCCCCAAGAATGTGTTGACACTAAAAAATTTATTTGATTTAAAAACTAATTTTATAAGGCTTGCTAATCCAAAGACCAACAGTTCAACCATGATGCATTTCCTGGTCAATTTAGGGACCTTTGAATGACCCAAGTATGTCAACATGGGAACATGCTGTTTGGAGGTGGAAAAGCACACATTTACAGAGCTGTTAAAAAAGCAATGCGATGTGTTTGCATGGACTTATGATGATCTGAATCCTTATGACACCCAGATAATTTAACATGTGATCCCAATTAAAGAAGGTGTTGGATCATTTTAGATAATTTCTGGAAGAATATGACCTGAAATTTAGACCAACTAACATTGTTAAAGGTTGTGAACTTTGTAAATTAGTGACACAAGATAAGGGTAATGAAAATCAAGAAGAGGATGGATGGAAAGAGGAGCCAAATATGTACACACAACAGGTTCCTTACATTCTAGGTGTTGAAGACTCATATTATAATGATCTCAAGTATTACCTTCAACATGGTACAAATCCAGATCACCTTAATGCCAAGTAGAAAAGGGTACTCAGATTGAAATCTTTACAATATCAATTGTGCATGGTGTCTTGTTTCGAAAGAACTATGATGAAGTACTACTTCAATGCATCGAAAAACAAGATGCTGACACAATCCTTAAAGACATGCATGATAGACCAAGAGAAGTCCATTTTTGAGGACATACAACAAATCACAAGATATTGAGAGCTGGATACTACTGGCCTACAATATTCAAGGATGCTCATGCTTATTCACGAAGCTGTGAAACATGCCAAAAATATAGATGGAGAGAGTATAAGGCAATTGTTTCTCTTCAACCCGTTGTTGTTGAAGAACCATTTGAACAATGAGGATTGGACATAATTGGTGAGATCAATCCTCATTCTTCCAAGAAACACAGGTATATCCTAACTTCCACTGATTATTCCACTCACTGGACTGAAGCAATACTGATTACTAAAATGAATGATGAAGTGGTAATGAATTTCCTTGAACAACACATTATCACCAAGTTTGGAATGTCTAACTCTCTTGTTTTTGATAATGCAACATATTTATCATCACTAAAATTGTCTGAGTTTGCTTTGGAAAAGGGGATTAAGTTGAAATATGTGGCCAACTATTACCCTTAGGGAAATGGCTTGGCTGAATCCACAAACAAGAACCTGATCATAATCCTTAAGCGAACTATAGTTGATCACCAGATAAATTGGCATAATTTTTCACCTAATTCCCTCTAGGCCGATCACGTCACCCATAATGCTTCGATAGGGACTTCTCCATATTTTCTTGTGTATGGGAAAGAAGATATTTTACCTCCAAACATATACCTTCCTTCCCTACAATTAACTCAACAGTATCGTGAGAGATAATGTCCTGTCATCTAATGACACATTGATACCTTGCTAAACTTAGAAGAAAATTGTGCCAAGACAAAACAAAAATTTGAAACCCATCAACAAACCATTGAGTGCTGGTTTGATAAGAAGTCTGATGGTGAGAAATATTTCCAAGTTGGAGATTTGGTCCTCAAATGGGACAAGCCACATGAGGATAAAGAAAAACATTCAAAATTCCAACAATTATGACTTGGGCCCTTTATGATCAAAGATAAAATTGGGCAAGGAGCCTACCAGTTACAAAAAATTGAAGGGGAAGATGACCTCCTTCCCGCAAATGGAAAAACATTGAAACACTACATCATCTAGCCTCCATGGAACCCCCCTCATTGTACATAGATAATTTTTTTTTCGCTTTCATTTCCTACTCAGTTTTTACTTTGATTTCTGTTTGTTTTTAAACTCAATTTTTTCTAGTTTGTTCAATTTTCAGGATTTAATTATTTTCCCCACTTGAAAAACTATCACCATGAATATCTAAAATTCTTAATATCTTAGTTCTGGACATGCTTCTAAATTGTAGCACATTCGGTGCCAATAGTCTAACAACTCTATGACCTGGATTTCAGAAATGACCCATCCCTAGTTGTATAGCTTTGTTATGCATCACTTTAAGTCAGATCTAGTAGTGGAACATAGCTCATCAATATGCAGACATAATGCAATTAAATAAAACAAAGTAAGGAACCAAGGACTCAACCTAAGAACATATTTGTATATTTTTTTGATTAAGAGGGAATGGTTTGGGAAGAGACATTTTTAGTATTCCAGAGAATGTTACTTAGGGAGTTATCTCATCTATAATCAAGTTTGAAAATATTACTATAACATATGTCATCCCTAGTGTCTTTAAAGGAAAACTGGAATCCCCCCATCCACCTCTCTCTAAGCATAATAGAATTAAATTCAAAAGGTAAAGACTTGAGAAAAGGAATTCTAGATTACATGGGACATTTAAGTATCTCCTTTAGGGCTATGGACGCTCGCTTGCAGTGGAGCAAGGCTTGTGACATTGGGGTGACTCTGTCAAGGCTATGCACGCTCACCGGAAGTGAAGAAACACCATAGAAATGCATCACAACATGTATTTTTTATCATTCCCAATGTTTCGTTTCCCCGTAATACTCCTTACACCTCCCCCCTAAGTCATTTTTTATATGAATAAGTATGTGGTAAAAGAAAATATGATCTGAATCATGGTCCTAACTTCCCCTTTGTATCATACAAATGTTGTCTCACCAAAACCTGAGATATGGGATCTATTCTTTCTTTCTTGTGTTATGCATGATAATGCACCCCCTTCTCAAAAATATGTGTTTGGATACCATCTTCCAAAGATTCAAAGGATTCACCCAATGTGTTGCCATTTATTTTTCTAGGCACTACAACCCTCCATTTTCCTATAATCTATTTGCAAAATCCTTCTAGGAAAATGGAGACCTTTTATTTTCCCACTTTGAAGACTCTTCAACTTGCATATTCACAATGGATTCTTCCCTATTCTCTAAACTTGCTCTTCAAGCTTCATTTATCAGCCAAGTTGTTATCTTTCAAATTTGAGCACTTGTAAAAACGTTTAAGTTAAATTTCTTGGTTTTAGGGCAAGTTAATAGAAACTCCCTTGATGTACATCAAAGGAGTTAACTTAAACTCCTCCGATGTACATCAAAGGAGTTACCTCCAACTTCACTGATAGCAAAATAACAACCTCACAACCCAACCCCTTGACAAGTCTTGTTTGCATGATTTTTTTCCAACTCTTCCGATACATCAAAGGAGTTTGTATTAACTTCCCTAATGCATCAAAGGATTTTCTTCTTTCCCTTCCGATGACATTGGACGATTTTCATGCCAATTTCTCTGATATACATTGGAGGACTTTACAATAACCTCATCAATTTTAAAACATCCCACCTACCCACATTTATGACCCAAACTCACCCAAATCTTATAAATATGCACTCATCCTCAACTATTATTGTTTTATCCAAAACCAAAGGAAGGAGAGTGGATTTCAAATGGAGACAAGATGACCCTGAAGCCCCTTGCCCTGAATCAACCACCACCTTCCACATTCCAACGAAATGACGAGTAATCCATACTACAACCACTCTCTCTCTCTCTCTCTCTCACTTTTGTCTGGCTTTCCAATCTAGGGTTAGGTTTTTATTTACTTCTTTGATTTTTTTTTGTTTCCCTAGAGATCCAAGTCTTCCTAAAGCCTTCATGGAAATGACTCTTCACCTCTCCCCATGCACTAAACGTATTATATCTCTCTATCTATCCGCTGGTACAACTATGGATCTTTCGGCTCAACCTTATACTCATCCTTCACCATGGTATTGAAACCACTAAATGATTTCTGCATGGTCCTAACCTCAAGTTGATCTTATCTACTATGGGTAATTTGTCATCAAGGTCTAGCCTCATCCTTAATTAAAATACTATCCACCAAAAAATTTACAAGATAACTATTAATAGAACCCCAGGACTATCACCATTCCACCCCTCCCTGGGAGGGGCCTCTAAAGCATCCTCTTGTGCAAGTCCTTAGTCATAGTTCCGCTACAACCTTGGCCAAGGGAAAATCCAAAAACACCTAATCCTCTTAAACTTTTGGGGCACCTGGAAAAAAAAAAAACTCAGGCCTTTCATAACCTAGCCTTAGCTCCAAACCCTACTGCAAGAATTCGTCTATATTATAAGGTTCAAATTAAAACGGGTAACGTTGATACGCCAGTTCAACCTGATCGACGTTTTAAGTTTAATCTCCCCAATATTTCAGAACCCTTAGCATTAAATCCTCCAAGTACTTCGGAGAAGTTGAGGTAAACTCTGCCAATTTCCACACATAACCCTCTCCTCATCGACAACATAGAAGTTAACTCCAACTTCATTGACATCTTTGATATTGTTCACATAATTGATTCCGATGTACATTGGAGCTCGTGCGACCAACTCCTCTGATGCACTAAGAGACCCATTGATGCTCATCCCATTAAATCTTCCAAAATCCATCGAATGAATTCATACTAACGTTTATCGGGCCATTTCACAATAAATCTTCCAATGATATCCACAGAAATTGTTACCAACTTCTCTGATTTGCACAAGAGAAGTTAACACTAAACCTTCCAATAGTCATCAGAGCAGTTTGTAAGAACTGCATCAATTTTGAATTTTGAGCATGTTTTAAGCTATTTTCTTCTCTAACTTCCACCAGATTTCTCATCATCCCTGCTATCATTCTATCTTATTCAAATGACATTCTTCCATCAAGTGTCAAATCAAGTGAATCCTTCGGTATTTGAAGATACTTAGATATATTATGTTTTATTTCAGTTATGATTTTGTCTTAATATTGATCCCATCTTTTATTCGCAGGTTTAGATATGTCTTTGAGAAATAAAACTACTAGCAAAGTGCTAACCATCGATGCCTTGGGAAACAGATTGAAGAAGAACATGACACCCCCGAGGCCATGTATGAAGACACCTCTGGACTCCTAGAAAAGGAAGAGGATGCACTCAGATGGGGAGACATGTACTAGATGTTCAAAAAGAAGAACTTCTTCATTGATGCCGAAGATCAAGATGAATTAAACATCTTCAAAAACATTAGAAGATCTGGGATATTCAGAGTATCATCTTGCACTATTGTGTTCCCTTGCACCGATGCCATCACTTAAATTCTAAAGAACATAGATTTGAGGAACATATATGTATGTAACTCTAGAAAGGAACCCATAGCATCGATTCAGCCATAATACTTAGAAAAATTCTATCACCTCGAGAAGGGGACTAATAAGATGGACAATAAAATTCTCGATGAATTCAAACACAAAATCAAATAACTATTCCGTAGGTGGTATAAGCTAGACAAGCAATTCAAACTTAGACCCAGGGGAGGATTCCCTACGATAGCACTAAGGAGGCCTTATTAGTACATGGTAGCCATTCTATGCAGGCTATATGGGGAGAAATATGCCTCCTAGTTCTCTTTGTCATACATGCCAATAATATATTACTGAAGGGATGAATTATTGTCATTCAACTGGGATGAGATTCTATCGGCCAACCTAACAGACGCCATCATTGCAGTTGTCGAAGATTCCACATGTATTCCTACCTCTTGGACATCATGTGTGTTTCCCACCAATACCCAAATATGGGGTGGAATGACAACCATCAGACGAATCCATTCACATATACTGCAAAGTGCTATGGGAGAGAAAATACAAGACATAATATCATAAAATCAACAAACACTTTTTGGCTCATCTGTACAAGTTTATATATTGCACACTAGCCCCATGTATGACTAAAAAAGTGATATATGTCATAAAAAGGATCGAGGATTGGTACCTTATGGAGCATGGTACTTATATTAGGGTGTATGGTGCAACAAAATCCCCACGTCTCCTCCATAGGTTTTTATTAGACAAACTAGTACTCTAGGAGGTGGCATATCAAACAATGATCCATGGAGTATGATGAATGTTATACTGAGGAAAGAAGGAAATATGGACACCACTCCCACTGTATGTTGGTATCTACTCATTTTCAAACACCAAACAAGCACAATAAGAAGTAAAATTCTTTCTCTTGTACCATTTTGGGGAGGAGAGGTTCAAGAGACATGACCCAAAGGGAGTCGTAAAAGAAGATTTCAATAAGGTAGGTCTGTCTTCAGAATACACAACAAACGTCTGGGAGTAAGAGGAGGTACACTACAATGCAAGAACTTACAATGAATTCACATTCAAGAGACGCGAAAATCCCTTAGGGATTATTGTGGATGAGGATAAAGCGTGAGAAGAAGCTAGAAATAAAGTAGAGAAAAAGGTGACACAAAGGACGTCTCCCATTTCTGCTTCTGCACATTTAGGATCAACAGAGGAAGAAGAGACACTGACATATAAAAAGATGAGGAAGAAAGACAAGTTTCACATGAAGAATAATGATGCCACTGAGAAAAAGAGGAAAATCACCAAAGAAACCAAAGCCAAAGATAGAGCATAATCTATAGAAAGGGCAGTTTTCCAGAAAGAAGCCGAGCAAAAGGCAGCAGAAGAAAACATTGTAGCAACAATAGCAGCGAAAGAAGCAACAAAGAAGGTATCTAAGGAATATGAAGATAAAGTGGAAGAGGAAGAGCAGAGAAAGAAAGACGAATAGGCTAGAAACAATGAGACAGTCCCAATGGAGACTTCAAATATCCCTGAGATATCAACACCTAGTGCCAACAGACTAATTTTGGGACTAGGTACTCCATTTAGGCCAGATGATGTACCCAATCCGAGGAAGTTCGTATACGACAAATAATTAGGAATAATTGCACAATAACAGAAAATAAAGTTTCGATAATAGGGGGAAGCCCGATATCAACCATTACATAAATCCCTGTGACAGAACATGTCAAAAAATATCCAGTAGCCATAGCTTCAGTTGGATCCAATTTTTGGATTGGCACAGAAGACAACGTACAAAAGTTGTGCCGAAAGAGCTTAGAAGAAGAAGTAAGGATTAGGGAGCTTGAGGAGAAGCTTCGACAGCTAAATATAGACAAGGGTAGCCTCCAAATTTTCAAGACAAGCACAAACAAAGTCAAGATTGAGTTCGAAGAAGCCCTATCGATATGTATGCACACCTACACATGTTCTAGGACTTAACCGCCATTATCATAAACCAACATAGCATTGTGAAAACCAAGCTAACATAATTCAATATTATCTGGGAGGGAATGAACAACATTGATACATGGATTGCGGAGAACCCAGATGCACCGATAGAGCTATATCATCGTTCAAATAGGGAAAGAAAAGATAACACCTATGCACTAGACCATTGTTAGAAATTGGGACAAATGGTAAACAAAGAAACAACAAGCTCAATAGAAATCTGTTTATGCATAAACAAAGCGGTGCAAGAACTACTCAAGTTGTGCATACCTTTGGGACAAGGATTCATAAAAGGAAAAAATAGCAAATTCGAAATTGCTATTACCTACTCCATATTTTGTCTTTTCTGAACTACTCCCACTTTTGTCTTTTCTTGGTACTCTTGTCATTAATAAGAATGGAGATCAATAGTTTTGTAACTTGATTAAGGGAATACAAAGAGTCACAAGACAATTAGGAAAATGGGTATAAATAGAATAAGAGACCCATTTTGAGGGGGCTCTTCAAGCATTATATAGACTCAAGAATTAATTTAAGGACATATACTCTGTTCATTAATATTGAGAATCCCTCAAGACCAATTTTCAAAAGAGAGAAGAGCTTGTGTGTGTGGATAATTTAACTGTGAACTTCTTCAAGTAGAATGTACGATGATCACTTGGACTGTAAGAACATTGTTTGATGATAGACTAATCTAATGCACACAATGTTATGTTACAATATTGTTATTATTTCTTATATTTTCAAGTCTTGAAATCATGAGTTTTTAATGTATGGAGAATTATAATTTAGACTTTTATGATTATATGTATGTATGATTTTGTTTCTAACTTTGCACCCTTATTTCATCTATCTGTGTGGGGTTTTTGGTAGGGTTTTTTGGCACAGTTTAGTTTGCTCCTAGCTAGGATAGGATAGGATAAATTAATAGTAGATTATATTTCTTTTAATACATATTATTCATCTACATCTTTGCATTGCATAACCATCCATTTTCACCATCAACCAGTAATGGCAGTCGAGTCAAATTTCGTATGGGTCTTCTATACCAAACGGTGCATAGCCTAATTAGTACCGTGCATCGAGGAGTACCCTTATTATTATAGGGTGAATTCTGCCTTGTCAACACAAGGATACACTTTGGTTCAACATTATTGACTTGGCTATTCAAATTTACCAGGTTAATAGTGAAAACAATCATTCATAGTCCATTTTACTCAAGAATTCAACCATTCATTATTTTAACCACATTCATCATATAAAACATAAGCAACATATTTACATCAACAAACATGAATCAAGCATATTAATCTAAAATAGCTATCTTTTCAGTGAAATATTAAAGCAACCAACTGACTAAGAGAGGAAACCTTTCCTTCCAACCGTAGGCTATGCTGCAGTATGACTTTCTACAAGATGCCAACTCATTTCCAAGCCATGTTCCACAAGGAGACTAATTCATCTGACCTCCAAATTAAGGTAATGGTCTAGGAAGGTTACTCTCCTTCATTCCACTGGAAACAACAAAAGTTTCCCTCTTTCTCACTGAGCTCAAGACCTCCATGGGTTTATCAAATACCTTCCCAACTGAATTTGCTTTTCACTAGGGAGTCCCTTATCTGCTACACAATCCCTCGATGACCTTTCCTTACCAATGCTGGTTTCCTTCCAGTAAACACCAAGCCATGGTCCTATATTTCTTCAGTATGAATTTAGGTCTTTTTTGCTTGAGGGTGGCCATTGATTCCCTAGGAAATTTTCTTATTTTCCTCAAGAAGAAATTCCAAATCATTCTTTTATCTAGAATTGTACTCACGATTCTCTCTTCCTCACTGCACCATCTCTTTGTGAGTGTACAAATCACTCTATTCTCTCTGGTCTGTGGGTGAATTTTTTTTTGGGTGCCTATGTGCTTGTTCTCACACTCACTTCATCTTCTACTACGAGCTCTCTGATATCTCCTCTCATGATGTTTTCCACCTTTGGTATCTTCTTCCATCAATTCCTTTGGATTGTTATAGTTGCTATCAGACACAACCCTCCATTCAGGCTCCTGAAATCAAAGGGGAAATGTAGATGTATCATTTTGTCAGGTTTTAGTTGACCCCTTTTTTCCTCTTCAAGCACCACATATGTAAAAAATTATAACTACTTCAACCACCAATTCTTCTCTCCATAAATGGTCACATGGCTCTATGCAGATCTAAGTACGTAGGTAGGTGATGCATTCAATTTTGTAGATGTAGGCTATAATTTTGAGAAAGATTCCTATTTTTTTCATTGTGTTAGCACCATGATTTTCATGGCTAAGATTAGATGTTTGTCAACAAATTTGCAAAGTCATGCCTGTCAGCACCCATGTTGTTTTTATGCCTGGAATCATCTAACATCTCCAAGGGCTAGTTTCAAAAGGAAGCTTATCATTTATTTATTCCTGTTTCAATTTGCAACTGCACATTGCAAAATTAATCACCCACTGTAAAATTCACTGTGCACTGCTCAGAGAATGCTGTCGCGCAGAGGATGCTGTCGTGTAGAGGATGCTGTCGTGCAGAGGATGTTGTTGTGCAAATAATGTTTTCGCACATAGGATGTTGTCGCGTGGTGGATTTCATTTCACAGTGGGTTGTCGCACAGTGGATTTTCCTGTGCACAGAGTACAGGTCACACTGCGCAAATTACTGGTTTAGTGGTCAACTTAAAGATCAATTTCTGTCCAACTGGAGAGGAATTTTGAAAATCCTTGAGAGGTTTTTGTCGAGGACAAACCAATTAATAAAAACCTCTCTCATATTTGTAAAATGTGTAACGAATTGGGAGATTCAAAGGAATATTTGAGCCCTATTTTTCATTTTTCATGATCTCCTGTCCGAGACATGTTTTTGTGACACGTGTACCGGCCAGCTGGAGATTAATTTCAAGAAACCAAGAGAGGTTTTTCTTTATAACGATCTTAAATACAAAAAATTCTCTCAGTTTCTAAAAATAGTTTTTATCAGTGAGATAAAATGTCATCTTTAACGCCTATTTTACTAGTTTGCTTCGCATTCTACTGCATTTTTGCTGTAGTTCACTGTTGCATAGCAGATTTGTTGTGCAAGGGTGACATAGTGTCCAACAGTGCAAATGATGACTTATCAAAACCATAGGGTCAAATTTTGATCATGATAAATGATTGTAAATAATATCTCAGTTACGATTATGATTTGGAAAATTCAGGTTTCCTATTTTTAGTAAATCCGTTGAAGTTATTGCTCTCTTTCAAAGAAAAAAGATCCATGATTCTAGGAGAGAGTAGCTTGACCCTAACAACCAAGGGTGGCATTAGTTTTCTATATATGGGGATCATTTTCATGTAAAAAAGTTTGGTTGGCAAATTGGGTAGACGATAACTATTGAATGTAATCCGAGTTTTGACCGGAATTTAATGCAAAGGTCATGTGGTTTGATGAAAAGATTCTAGTTGTGATAGTTGGATGTATTGTGCTTCTTTATTTGCATATGTGATTTCCTGTTATCTTTATTCCATATCTTTTTTTGTCTATTTTGAAATGAATTATCGAACCTGCAGATTCGCTGTACTGCACCCCTTGTTCACACCACTTAGACACAACGTTTTCCTCTCAAGTTAACTCCGAACTCGTCCACATCAACGCTCTTGAGTTACTTCCTGTGTTTTTATCCTGCCACACTTTACGGTTTACACTAAAGACTGTTTCTCACCTAGCCTTCTCCTCTTGAATCCAATCACTGGGTCATTTGTTCCAACTCTTCCTCAGACAGACCCCATAGCCTGAGTCTCACTTTTCTGCGCTAATATAACCAGAACCCATTTTATTACAGGTGTTAAATCTAGCCATTGTTTCCAAAGTCATATCTCGCGTAGATACCACACCATTTCTGAGAGAGCCCTCTCCAGATCTGAAAGTCTAGTTTCGGGTCTCAAAGTTGGTT
>JASDQU010098352.1:18778-29538 GCA_032191745.1 Picea mariana | reverse complement strand
CTTCCTCTTATAATTCACTGACATATATAAAAATCATTCAAAAATTACTCGACTTCAAATCTTCATGGCTTGTCAAGTTCACATCAATGACCATACTTTAAAAAAAAATTCCTTTGACGGTATGGCTTGTGTTGATGATTTATATTTCCTTGTTATGTTTTTTATTTTACTTCTTTCCTTCCTGTGACTAACTGATTCCACCTGTCAATATGCTTTCATCCACTATTATGCATCTTTGTTGACTCATGTCTTCTATACCTACCAAACATCTCATGAATCCATATATGTCCATATGTCATAAAAGTGTCCATGTCTTTGCTACTCAACTGCATACAATGTTGACTCATCTACCACTTTACCATTCTAAATACGTCTTTGAATATTCTAGAATTGATCACTACATATTCCTTTGTTTCAAGATGTCTTCTCAATTTGCAAATCAAACTCTGCATGTCTACAACAATTTGTACTGAATATGTTCATGTCTGAATACATGTTTGAAATCCTCTATACAGTAAATATCTGCCTGAAAAGTGTACCAATGATATACTTCATAACTGTTAGTTGATACCTGCATGGGAATGTGTTCTGAAAGTTGTTCCTCAAACAATCAAACTGTCACAAGACATTCTGCACTTCTGTCATTAAATCATTATGAATTTCCTTTCCAAACTCTACAAACACTTCAAAATGCTTAAAATATAGTTATTTGATCTGTAGAGTTCTTGCTTAGACTCCCCCTTTTCAATATTCATATTTACTGGGAGTCTCCAAGCCGGATGGATCAGAAAAATATATGCTCTGATGCAAAGTAATCTTCCTCTTCATATTTGGATTCATCATTTTCTTTTTCATCATATTCCTAAATTCTAACTTTCTTTTCATTTTCTTTTTGAACTCTGACATATTCCTCTTTTCTTGTAGATTCATCATGATATTGCGCTGCTGCAAATCTTGTGAGTACGATCTTTGGGACTTGGCTTTCATTTACCTGTTCTTCTTGTTTTTCATTTCTTTTCTAAACCTTCATGTATATTACATCTTATTTTTTTCCTATAGATCTTTCCTAATATTGTACTACTGCAAATCCTGAGAGTATGAATTATGGGTGTTCCTCATTCATTTGTTCTTCCTTTACATGTTCTTGTTTTCTTTTCCAAATATTCTTATATCTGATATCAGTTTTCTCTTTCTTAGAATTATCCATCATGCTTCTACAATCATGAGCTATGTTTCCATAGTTGTGTGGAGCCACACAAACATTTATTGCTTGAACATTTCTTCCATAAGCTCTGCAATCTACAACTTTATGTCCAAATTTAGTACAAGTAAAACAATGACCATAAAATAAAATGTCATACCTGAGAATGAATGATATTCTTTGTGATGTAGTCCTTTTGAACTCATGTCTTGGTTGATCACAATATTCTCTTCTGTTGTTTCCTTCACAGTGGTTGAAGCTTCTTTAATACCTAAAAGTGGAGGGTCTTATTTGATATCTATCTCTTATGTAATCTTCTTCTTGAGTTTTCTTCATTTATGGAATGTTATTCTTTTAGGGCTTACATTATTCCTTCTTAATAGGGCCTTTGATGACTTCTGCATAACTCTTATCCTTCTCTTCATTCTTTCTTTCTAGAAACATGTAACATTTCTCTTCAACTTTTTCTATTGATGGTGTGGAGCTCCTCTCTCTTCACCGTTCTTGTTGATCTTGTTAACTTTGATTCTTAAGGCAAAAACTTCTTCTTCAAGCTTCTCACAATCTTCTTCTTTCTTCATCATCTGGATTTTCATTACTTTTTCCATTCTCTTTTCTTATTTCAAGTTGGGTCTTCAAGGTGATGATTTCTTCTTCAAGTCTTCTTTCTTGTTGACTAAATTCTACTTCAAGAGTTTTTAATTCCTCTGATCTTTCCTTAAGATGACTTGTCAATATTTCTTCTCTCTTCTCCGCTTCCTTTATTTGTGATATTATTTCATATTCCAAACATTATTTCCCTTTCAACTGACCCTTGAGATTTTGTTCAATCATTTTGGCTTCGTCTAGTTGAGCTCTTAAATTCATGACAACCTGTTTGATTTCTCCAGTACCTTCCTTTAGCATGCTCAATTCTTCCTTGAGGAAATTTTTCCCCCTCCTTTATTTTCTTAGCTCACTCAAAGCAATGATTAGTTCAACCTCAACATCCACTATGCCTTCTTCACAATCTTCTTCTTTTGAATCTCTCTAACATGATGAACATATTTCTACTTGTTCTACTTCAACATATTTTTTGTTCTGATTGGCATGCTTTCACTCTGCGATATAATTAGATTCCTTAAAGTATAGATTATGTATCTTATCCCAAAGTTCTTTGGCTAATGAACATTGTCCCACTTTGTCTTTAACAAAATCTGGTAATCCTTCCGAGATGAAATCCATTGTTATTTTGTCGTTTCTCTTCAATTTCTTCTTGGTTGCAGTCTTTGGTTTCTTTGAACCGGTGTATCCTATAACAGTTGATTTCCAAACATCATACCCTTGTGCCCTTATAAATGTTTTCATATTTTGTCTCCATATCTCATATCTTAGACCATTATGACCATCAAGTTGTGGCACTCCAATATCAACGTACTCCATGATCTTCCTTCCAGTGGTTAAACTATCTTCTTGAAGAACCTTGCTCTGATACCAATTGTTGGAATACTGAGAGGGGCGGGGGGGGGTGGGATGAATCAATATGAGCATTGTCTGTCACTTTAAATCACAGTATATAAACTTCAAATTTATCAGCAACATATACTTTATGACTGCATTCAATACATCATGAGCATATAACCATAAGCAATATAATTCAACAGTATCGCATGAGATACACAATACACCTGAATTTATGTGGAAACCCAAATGGGAGAAAAACATAGAAGGTTTTCTTATATATATCAAGAATACATTCATAGGAAGCACCAACTAGAAAGAGACACCAACCCACTGATTTATATGCACCAACCTTAACGAAGCTACAACTCCCTGAATTCTCCAACTACAACTGGAAGGAGGATCCAACCCCCTAGTTTACAGGCTCTAACCTAAAGGAAGCTCCAACTCCCTGAGTTCTCTAGATCCAACCAAAGTAGGCTATGAGCTCATGATTTACAGGAACCAACCTAAAGGAATCTCCAACTCTCTGAGTTCTCTGGCACCAACTGGAAAGAGGCTACAACCCCCTTTTCTATCCCCATCCTTTTTCCCTAAAATATGAGTGTAGAATCAACCTGTCACTTCCATTGATCAACCTATATATACCATTTCCACTAATACATCAACCAACCTGTCACTGTCACATCAAATTGTGACTACCTCTATCACATCAACCTGTAACTGATGATCAACCACTCATCCAAATTGTCATTGTCTTTGTCACTGATATATTGTCATCAACCAACTATAACTAGATCCACTCACATGGATACCAAATACATCACCAAACCATGTACATAAACCATCAACCATGTACATCAACCGTCAACCTTGTACATCAACCATGTATCAAACATGTTCCATCCCCTACATCAACCATGTACCATACCAAGTACATATGCCATAAACCATGTACCATATCACATACATTGACCATGTATCAAACATATACCATCTCATGCATAAACCATATACCATATCATTCATGATATGTCTCAATCATGAAATACACCATGTACCATAAGATATCATCAATGAACTGCCTCAAGCATGTGATAACATCACTATGACATATACCAAGATAGCCAAAATACCAAGATACCAATATAGCCAACATATGATTCTAATCAATGTACCATAACATCACTAAGGTGTACCTTAACATGTACCAACATTACCAAGACATGCCTCAAGATGTTCCACAACATCTAAGGCATGTACCTCAAATATGTGCCATAACCTTATCAAGAAGTGACTCAAACATGCATAAATATCACCAAGAAATGCACCTCATACATGTACCAATAATATTCCTCGCACCATGCACCAAATACGTGACTCGAACATATACTAATGCCTCAACAAGATACCAAATGCATGACCATCACATCACAAATATGTAACCAAGATGTACCTTAAGCCATGTGCCTCAAGTATGTGCCAACATCCATAAACCATGTACCAAGAGATACCATCAAACATGTGCCATATCACTCATGATCTTCCTCAAGCATATACCATATGCCAAGTATCCAAAATGTGCCTCAAAGAATATACCAAAACTCACAAGAACATGCCTCAAGCATGTGCCAAACCTTCCAAGATGAAAGTATAAAAAAATATATAATAACATACCTTTAGACCTGTAGCTAACTTGATACATGATATTTCAGACCTATAGCTCTTCATCAGCCTCAACAACCTGGAACTAGCATCCTTGATCCAAAAAGATATTTTAAAGACTATGGTTAAGTTTTTAAAGCATGAGTTCATTAACCATTTAGGAATTGAAGAAAGAGGAAGAATTAAAGATTTGACATAGAATCCATAAGAAGATATATAGATCTGGAAATGAACATAAAGAATCAGCAAACCATAACATCAAAGTTGTTAATGGAGTTCAGCAATATCACATACATCTACGAGCCTTTGTCTCAGTGGGTGAGGATTTCTTGGCTCTCTTCAAAGATTCAAAAGTACATCAGAAAAGTGTCAAATGCATTAAAAATTGATTTGGCTGTGTTTTTCTAGATCTCAAGAACCCAACATAACTGACGACATTGAAAACAAATGAACGAAGCTCCTAGAAATGGCCCGCAAAGTTGCTCTCTTCATTAGCTACCCTGCATAAAAATGGATTTGACTGACAAATTCCTCAGCATTTCTCCTTATCTAAACCTATTTAAGGTTGCTAAGAACCTCTAGTTTCTATAGGTTTGAAGTTGGAAACAACCTCCCAACTTCCCCCTAAGATCTGGCCTCAAAAATGGCTCCAGATCCTCCAATAATGGCCAAAATCCATCAATATCAAGATAAAAATCAATTAAAATCATATAATATAGTTTTAAAAACCCAAATTTGGGTGCAGCCTCATGAATTCTGGGCCTTGGTCATATGTATCCTTCCATGTGGTCGAGGGCTGGTGTTGGCACGTTGGGCTCCTCCGACATAGGATCTTGGTTATATGGTTAGGGCCATATGGCCAACCCCTAAATGATCCACATGCTCTGAAATGGTTAGACCCCTGGTCTTCATCCCCTGGTCAAACAAGGTTGGCCCTCGGCGACCGGGGCTTATCCCAAAAACCACGCCACGTATAACATCTGGGTCATATGTAATGGTTACATGGAAACCGGGGATTAAATCCATAAATAAATTCATGCCAAAAAAATAGGAGTGCAGTGGACATATGGTAAAGTCATATGGGTGTATGCCAGGGGAAGGGGCCTAGCCATGACCCTATTCTCCGTAGACTAAACACAAATGTCAATTCAAATAAACAAAACAAACCATATGGTGTAAGAAACACCATGGGCGGGCTAGTATCCTGGCCCTACCAAAGTGCTCCCCCACGCCTGGAGGTCACGGGTTCGACTCCCGTGCAGTCACATAAAAAATTTCCAACTGCCAAACAATGGAGGGGTTCCATGTGGCATCCCAAGACTAGGCCACATGGCACCATAACATTTTCCCACAACAATGAAATGTGTCGAGATGCGATTCGCCCACCTATCTGCCACACCTTTCCAGACAACATGCCACTCCTCTACCATGTCACTGTATGGTCGTACGGCCTGTATAGTCAGCTGCCACGTTAGCACTGTATGGACTATACAGTCAAGAAAATTTTTTGTGTTTGTCAAAACAAACAGAACGTGATATCTTGCTCATACGACATCTGTTTGAGCCCATTCAAGTTGTGTTGGTTTCATAACAACAAGGCCTATGCACACATCCGTTTTGAAGCGATTCTAAGGACTTTTATTTTTAGGCCTTCCTAGACCCATTTTGGATCACGCCTCCCCACTAAGACCTTTTTTTCCTCCAAAAGGATACTAACCAGTCATCAAGTGTGGGATAGGCCACCCCACTAGTTCTCTGTCTTTAAACTCTATCCTGTGTACCTGTATTGTCAAGATCAATTGTAAAACAACCATGACAATTGACAACATATTGTTAGCCACTTGTACTCTATCACATCTTACTGAAGCCACTATCATCCATGTTGACAACATTAGCAATGATAGCATCATAAATATGACTGCAAATGAGCTAATATGTTTGTTGTACTTGCACGACATTACCTTATATTGAAGCAAAGTATGATTTGAACTTCCATTCTACAATCATATCATGTCCATGCTTAAGATCAATTTCTTGATTTGGGACAATTATAGGTGTGTTTCTTGCATGAGATTCCTTCCTTAATTGTTCCATTGTTTGAAGAGATTGATTCTCTTTTAAGTGATGAGCATGTACAACATATTCATTTCCTTCTTTGATTAAGTGATATTGATTATGTTCCCTGTAGAATATTTCTTTGTGATAATACAAATAAGGACTACCTAAGACCATTCCACATTCATTGAGTGGCACCACATCACATGTTACCTCATCCACAAACTTAGATGAAATTGCAAACTTTAATGTGGATTGCTTTGTTATGTGCAATTTATAGTTGTTGCGTATCCATTTAAGTGAGTAAGGCTTATGATGCATTTTAGTGTTTAATCCCAATTATTTAACCACTTCCTATGAAATCAAGTTAGATTGAGATCCACTATCTATCAATGTGTCTACCTTAGTATGCCTCATTATGACCCTTATGTGAAACAATTTACTTCTAGAATCAAATCCATCACCAATTTTACATGTCAAAGCAATTGCTGTGATTTTAGACTCATCACCTGAATCTGATCCCAAGTATGTTGGTCGTGATGTTGTTGCAACTATTTGCCTCCCTTTCCTCTCTTTGAACCACTTCAGTCTCTTCTCGGGATGCAATTTTCTTCAATGGTCATCATCATGCCATTATTTCTTGAAATTCTTGCAAGAGAGTTTCTCTTCCTTTCTTGCCACTGAATTTTCCTTCTTTCCATTCCACTCCCTTTTGTCCTCTTTTCTTGAAGACGATTCCCCTGATACACCAACTCTTGTTTTCCCTGCCTCAATGTATGTCGCTTGAACATAAACCTCATCAATATTAGTAGGTCCAAACATAAATACAGTGTTGTGAATGTGTGCAGGTAAACCTCCTATATACTTCATAAGATTTTCTTGGGTATGTAATGGAATGTCTAACATTAATTCCATCTTACGAAATTCATATGTGTATTCTTGCACGGTTTGTCCCTTTCTTAGTTTAAGACCTTTCCATTTAATTAAATCCTTCTCTTTATAACCCAAAGGATAAAAAAAAATTCTAAGTGCAGAAACAAAACCTTGCCATGATGGAAATACATTACCCACTTGTTGCATGCCATTTTTCAACTTTCTTTTCCACCAGATGAGTGTTGTGCCTGCAATTCGAAGTGATGCCAATTTGATTTGAGTTGCCTCATCCTTGATTTGTTTCACACTACAATAAACTTCCATCTGTCTGACCCAGTTATCAAGCTTCTCTACATTGACTTCACCATCATACATGGGTAATTCAAACATCACTTCAAGCTTAAGTAAAGGCCTATCATGTTTATGTTTATGGGAATGTTTTCTTGCGGTGGATTTGGAACTTGTACTTGAAGAAGAAGAAGTTGATGGAGAAGAAGGAGGTGAAGGCGGAGGTTTAGGAGGATCCTCTCCTTCTTCACTTTTGTCTTTTGAATATTCACCTAGAATCGGTCTTTTCCGCTCCAAGTAATCATCATATAAAACCTTTACCATCTCCGACATGACAAAGAAGATCTTTCAAAACTCTATCTCGTCATGAGAAAGTCCCTATTCTGATGCCATATTCTCACTTTGAGAAGTTCTCTTTCTCGATCCAATCTCAGTATTCTCTTCAACAAGCTCACCTTCACCATGATTTAGCTTTTCCTTGGTAATCATGCAAACTCAAAAACCAATCGTCAACCTGATCTGAAAAGATCCTTTAAAGACTATGGTTAAGTTTTTAAAGCATGATTTCATTAACCATTTAGGAATTGAAGAAAGAGGAAGAATTAAAGATTTAACATAGCACCCATAAGAATATATACAGATCTGGAAATGAACACAAAGAATCAACAAACTGTAACATCAAAGTTGTTAACGGAGTTCGGCAATATCGCCTACGTCTCTGGGCCTTTGTCTTAGTGGGTGAGGCTTTCTTATTTCTCTTCAAAGCTTCAAACGTACATCAGAAAAGTGTCAAATGGATTAAAAACTGATTTGGATGTGTTTTTTTAGATCTCAAGAACCCAACACAACTGATGGCACTGAAAATAGATGAGCGAAGCTCCCAGAAATGGCCCGCAAAGTTTCTCTCCTCATTAGCTTCCCTGCATAAAAATGGCTTTGACTGAAAAATTCCTCAAAATTTCTCCTTCTATGAACCTGTCTAAGGCTTCCAAGAACCTTTGGTTTATATAGGTTTGAATTTGGCAAAAACCTCCCAACTTCCCCCAAAGATCTGGCCTCAAAAAGGACTCCAGATCCTCCAATAATGGCCAAACTCCATCAATATCAGGCTAAAAATCAATTAAAATCATATAATATAGTTTTAAAAACCCAAAATTGGGAAAATCTGGGTGCATCCCCCTGAATTTTTGGCCCATGGTAATATGTACCCTTCCATGTGGTCAAGGGCTAGTGTTGGCACCTTGGGCTCCTCAGACATAGGCTCCTGGTTATATGGTTAGGGCCATATGGCCAACCTGTAAACGCCCCACATGCTCTGAAATGGTTAAACCCCTGTTCTTCAGCTCATGGTCGGACGGGGCAGGCCCTCGCTGATTAGGGCTTGTCCCAAAAACCATGCCACGTATTTCATTAGGATCATATGTAACGGTTACATGGAAACTGGGGCTTAACTCCATAAATAAATTTGTGTCAAACAAACAAGAGTGCAATAGACATATGGTAAGGTTACATGCTATGTGCACCGGGGGCTAGCTGTAGTGGATCGTGCACCAAGGTTAATAGGTATGGACATATGGTAAAGTCATATGGGTGTGCACCAGGGGCTGGGGCCTAGCCCCGACTCTATTCTTTGCGAACTGAACACAAATGTCAATTCAAATAAATAAAACAAACCATATGGTGTAAGAAACAACGTGAGAAAGCTGGTAGTATAGATCTGCCAAAGCACACCCCCATGCCTGAAGGTCGTGATTTCAACTCCTATGGATTCACATAAACTTTTTCCAATTGCCAACCAATGGAAGGGTGCCACGTGGCAGCCCACGACTGGACCACGTGACACCATAACATTTTCCCACAGAAATGACACGTGTCGAGATGTGATTCTCCCACCTGTCTGCCACACCTGTCTAGTCAACATGCCACTCCTCTGCCATGTCACTGTATGGTTGTACGACCTGTAGAGTTATCTGCCACGTCAGCACTATACGGACTGTACAGTCAACAATTTTTTTCCTATTTGGCAAAATGAACAGAATGTGATATCTTGCTCATACGACGTATGTTTGAGCTTGTTCAAGTTGTGTTGAGTTCGTAAAGACGAGGCCTACACACACATCTGTTTTGAACTGATTCTAAGAACTTTTATTTTTAGGCCTTCCTAGACCCATTTTGGTTCCTGGATCCATTTTGTATCAATCCTCCTTCAAATATGGTTTAGCCTCGCAGGACTAACCCATGCATCGAGTAGGGCCTCGCGGGACAAGTGTCATACAACATGAGAGGATGCCTCATGGGACATTAGTATCCTGACCCGCAGGGGTCAGCTAAACTAGGGTTTCCCAAAACCCTTCCTTCTTTGCAATTTCGAGACTTTCACATTCCCTTCTTCCTCAAATTCGCTTCCTTAGATACGCTACATAATACTTACCAAAATATCACTTGAAAGATAGATAGGCATTGAAATTTTTTGTAAGGAAGAGGTTTCTTGAGGTGTATTTATACTTTTCCAAGTGAATTATTTCCCAAACTTTAGGGATGACCTATACTTTCTTGTTATAACCACTTTACCCTTCTAATTAATGACTTGTAACTATTTTAGGGCTTCTTAACCATTATTTGAGGCTTCCAACTTTATGACCTCATAAATCCTCAACCGTGAAGAACTATGTGACCTTCCATCTACCTTTGAAAATGTCATGACAAGGACTATCCATCTATGAGTGTGCTACCTGCATTTACACTGTTCTTTGCGTCCTTATACCTAAAACATCTTCACGCTTCATGAACACTCCTCTGGGGATTCTTATAGACTTTTTCAAATGCACCCATCATATTTTTTGACATCAATAACAACTACATCTGTTGACATCAATGACAACCAACTATCCAACACATGTCAATATCTAAGTTAGTCTTGTCCTTTAAAAAAATATGTACATCAAAATTAGTCTTTACAATTAGGTTAGTATGTACATCAAAGTTAGAATTTTTCCTATTTACTATGTTACATCCATGATCAACAATTTGAGTGTTATAAAGGATTTCAGATTTCTTATATGATTTTGCATGTGTGGATGTTTCAGAAGTGAAATGTCCGAAGAAAGAATCCAAGATGTAATTCCTCGAAATCGAATGATTAAACATTATTGGCTCATTTTAATCACTTAAATCAGTGACCACATACTTCATGTACCCCCCCCCCCCTTTCAACTTTTATCTGAATTTGTTTTTCCAT
>JASDQU010098350.1:0-11429 GCA_032191745.1 Picea mariana | reverse complement strand
CCTTAGAGCACTTTCTTGTGTTGATAAAATAATTTCCCTCCTTCCTATTTCAAAAATAGGAGTAGCTTCAAGGGACAATCATCTTCTCCTTCGAGAGATACAAGGATTAGAGGACATGAAAATAAATACCAAAGAGGCATGAAAGAGGAGGTTAACATTGATTTATGGGTTTCCTATTCCTGGCTTCTTAGTGTTCACAGATACTTATATCCCTTTCGACTACTTCCCAAGAGCATTCAAGATTGGCGCAAGTACTAGCAGTTCCTAAAATAGTGTTGAATAAATTCAAGGCAATGCTATTTTGGTCATCAAGACCGTTTCCAATATTAGGTTGTCTTGTAACAAGTATTGTCATGGGAAAATCAATCGAGGAGTATTCAGACAAAACAGAAAAATCAAATATAATCGTGAATAAAACCAACTAGAGAGATATGGAAGATCACCCCAATATAGTCACCAAATAAATGTTGAGGAAAAGGTATGGAGAACCTTACTCAAGCATTTCCATATCTCGTTGGGCTAAGGAAAGATAGTTTGGAATGTCACTCGGAGTTTATAGCCAAAGAAAAACATTCACTTAATCTGCAGGTATTAAGTACAAGGGACCAAGGATGGTTTGTTTTATATATTATATGTATTGTGCAGAAAAGAAATAAACTTAAACATAAGTTACATAAGTGTGTACATGGAGATAAAAGAAAAAAATGAACCAGATCATCAAAACACGTATGTGAGACTAAAATCAGAAAATTGATTTTTGTATTGATTTCATTCTGAGATACAAGACTGAATTCTCTTTACAAACCCCTATGAGGGTAGGGACCAAAGTCAAATTTAGAAGCCTTTGATGGGCACCATACAAAAGACTCTGACAACAAAAGAATACTGAAACTAAAGATCTGGATCAACTTGCCAAAAACTATTGTCACTTGACTTTGCAAAATATTCTTTATCAGTTATAAAATTTAATTGATAAATAGACAAGAACACACAGACTACGAAAGATAAATCATACACCTTTAAAACACATTGTTGACATATATGATTCAATTTTGAATCTTGTTGCCTTCAATAAGACCCTATTTTCATCGAGATGGTTAATCCTTCTACTAAACTCAAAATGAATGAAAGATGAAAGTATCTCACTAGTATAGAACAAACCTTGTGGTTGAAGTTCTCCTTCTATTTTTCTTCCCTGTCTCTTCCTTTCATTGAGATTTTATTCCTTCTCAATAGGTTATGTTAGTTCAACTACATTTTTTAATTAAGTCTAATTATCTTAACTAATTAGTTGAGACAATTAATAATAATATGTATAAATAAGGGTCTTAATTAAATAATAACTAAATAGGTGGGACCCCTTCTGACTTCCAATTATATATTTTAGTAATCATCAAACATGAAATATAAAGATCAATCATTTGATTCAAATATCCTCAGTTTAACTCTCGTTCTCATAATTAGGATCAAACATTTTAAATATCAACAAAATGTAATATGACCATATCCAAAAAGGTATTATATCCATGATGTCCCAAAAAAACTGCCTAAATATGTGCTTGTTGTCCAAAACTCTGTCAAAGTAAAAATATTGTCCTCAATAAGAAATAAAACAATTCATCATTAAAAACAATATTTACTATGAGAGGCATTTGGCCTCTTCTTACTACTATCCTCTTTTAATCTTTCTGTGGAAACCTTAGGCTGATTATAACCTTGAGGCTAGAATGCATTGATAACATGAGAACAATCATCTTTAAGATGAAGATGTGAAGACACGGATTTGGAGGACTCTTTATATGACTTGGAAGAAGTGGCCACTCTTTTTCCCTTAAATTGCACAGGCTTGGGAAATTTGTTTGTTAACCTCTTACTAGCATGAGAAGATTGTACTTGTGAGACAACAATGATCAGCTTGGTAACTTGGATTCTTTGGCAGTGGCGTAGGGGGTAATGGAAAATAAGTAGTGGGTCAACCATGGTGATGATTTGCAGGCTGTTGGACAATATATTTCAACCATCATTTACAGGCGGTTATGGCTGCAAAGACACATGACGGGGAACATGGACACCATAAAAAAATTTATGTGGTTGAAAGGGAGGCCTCTTAGGTTGGGGCTGTAGGCTCCCATGGAAAACTAAGTTGAATAACCTAGCTTGAAAGAGTCAGCTTAATTCATGTGGATCATTATCAAAATGTATTGAAAACAGAGGCTTTCTATGACCCCTCTGCCAATTTCCTCTGCCATTATTGCCTCTACTAAAGAAGCTCATCTTGAAGCAATATTCCAACATGTCATGAAAAACTCTTAACAATACATGCATATAACTCTACGTAAATAAAATCAAAAGGTTGTCTCTATTATTCACACAGAATCACATGCAATCCATCCATTAACTCTTTGAAACCATATCAATCAATTTTCCATTTGAACAAGGAGTGGTAGGGATATTGGGAAGATGAGGGGATATAATGTGCAAAAAGTGGTAGCATGGATGGGGAAATGACCAACAACTATTTTTCAAGCAATGTAGGAGTAACAAATAATGTATTCATATCCAACCTTCAAACACTAGTCATCAGCTAGCTTTTCTTTTTTGTCATTAATCATTTTCCTTTCCAAAAATATTTTAAATTACATAATAATAGAACAAGGAATGTTATAAGTGTATCTAGGAATATGAGGGGATTATAATGCGAGAAAAATGGTATAATGAAAGGGAACACAAATGATTATTTTTCTATTATATGCCATAATATCCCAAAAAATGCCATCACCATCAATAACAGAATTGCCAAAACACTTCTCTATTTCATAATTTATATCCAATAGATAGCTATTTCCATATAATTCAATACAAAATCCCAAGTAAGCTTCAGGATTGTCAACTACACAAACTCCCACTTCCCTTTATTTTAATCAGTGATGTTTTTAGGAAAGATTGTTAACAGAATCATTCCAACCATTAAAACCAACTACATCAAGCGTGCAATGGGGTTGAGAACACAACATAAGAGAGAAACCAACCCTAATAAATGTCATGTAAACAGAATGGGTTCAAAACCCATGTACAACTGGTGTTATTTTATTTTAACATTATACAGTTTTTAAATCAACCAAAAACCCCAGTGATACATGACAAATAAGATGTGAATATCCAACCTCTCCAATGTTGGATTAACCACTGATAACAAACCTCAAGCTCAGTGTTTTAAATTGTGACTCATCAATAAAAGAATTGAGTTCTGGGAGAATCCAAAGGAGAAATTTTCAAGGGTATTTCAAAAAAGAACATTTTAACCATCTCGTATCACAACATACTTTCCACAGACCTCTCCCCAGACCCCTCATGGTGGCCACAAAGAAAATATTCCCATATATATACAAAAAAATTGAAGGAACTAAAAATATTTCAAGACTGGGTAATGGCATTAAGAAAACAACCATTCTTTTATATCATAGAGAGAACAAAACCATCAAATTTTAATGACCAGAGACGAGTGAAATCTGAACAATATTTTCCATAATTATTTGCTAACAAGCATAGCAATAGAGAAACCACATATTCTAGACAAAATGTCATTCAAACAGAAAGGAAATTTCGACTATGAATCATCTTGAACACTTAAACACCAACAGGGAGGAACTCCATTTAATATGCAATTTCACAATCAAAAAACACATACATTCATTAAACTTTGGAAAGAAAGCACAACTTGTGAGAAATTATAAGAGCCAACATCAAGATTTTATTTTGAGCAGAGCTATGTTTCATGAATGGAGAGGCAAGAGCCTTCTTACCTGTATTCAAAATGCCACGAAAACAATGAGCGCGATTTTTCCTTCTAAGGCCGATAAAAACGGAGGAAGCACCAGCCATAAAAACCAACCCAAATGTGAACCAAGTGAGGGTGGCGACCTCGAGGTAGGGTTAGAGTGACGTGCAATAATGGCACGTCGTTTCCTACATTAACTCCATCAACCACAACCAAGTATGAGCGCACCAATTCATAGTCCACTATGTGTGCCATCAAAACAAAACAAATTGCATTTGACACCTTCTAATAACTCATGTGCATAGTTTAATACTTAGCACCAAATAAATACATTGTCTCACATTTCTTGGTAGGGGAAAATTACCACCCTATACAACTTAATCAATGTCCAAAATAATAACAAGAATTCATAAGTGCCATATGGTATAACCATATACATCCCATGTTTGGAGTTCAAATCAACCACTCAACATATATATGCAACAGAATAAACCAAAACAATACATTTCCCTTTATTCTTAAAATTAAATCACCAATAAACCTATCATTCATTTATCTCACATGAAGGCAGTTTCAAAAAAAAATTAATTCAGAGAATCATCTTTCTGAGGTAACCATGAGCACAATCAAATAAGAGTGTCCTTCATCATTATTCACACAACGGGGTCCCACTTATATAGTATATTATTAATTATATATAAATAATAAGGAATTGAAAAACAATTTGGATGCAGGTACCCCACATTGCGCTTTTGGGTGTCAACATTGGGCTCACACAAGATTTTGGGCGAAGGCAATCGACACTACAAGATATATGGTGAATATGTCTCCTTTGTCGGCATTAGTCGATACAACTCCACATGAGGTATGTTCAGGTAAGAAGCCTTCGCTTGCACATCTCAAAGTATTTGATTGTGATGCATTTATGCATGTTCCCAAGAAAAATGGGAGCAAGTTGGACAAGAAGGTATTCAAATGTGTTTTCATTGGATACAAAGAGGGAACGAAAGGATATAAGCTATGGGATCCTGCATCAAGGAAAACAATGTATAGTAGAGATGTGTTCTTCAGAGAAGTTGGAAGTAAGTCTAAACCTGAGGAAATTGTTCAGACCAAGAATAATCCTAATATGGTGTGGTTTGAATTGAGAAAGGAAGAATTTGATTCATATGAGTCAACTAAATCAGAGGAAGAGGTGGAAAAACAAACTCTGGTGGTAAGGAGGTCAGAAAGAGAAAGAAAAATAGTCGAAAGGTATAGTCCTCTTATTTTTGTTCCGCATTCATGTCAACTTTCGCCGACGATGAGCCCAAGTCAATCGGTGAGGAAGTCGACTCAAAAGAGGGTAAAATATAGAAGGATTCCATGGTCAAAGAGATGGAATCCTTGCACAATATTGAGACATGGGATTTAGTCAAGTTACCTAGTGGAAGAAATATCGTCAGTAGAAAATGGGTATTCAAGAAGAAGATTAATGTCACAAGTCAAGTCAAGAATTTCAAAGCTCGACTGGTAGTGAAAGGTTATTCCCAAGTCGAGGGAGTCGAATTTGGTGATATTTTTTCCTCTATTGAAAAATTATCTTCCATTAGAGTACTAATGTCTCTAGTTGTAGCATTCGATCTGGAAATATAACATATGGATGTGAATACAATGTTCCTACATGGGGACCTGGAAGAAGAAATCTACATGAAACATCCTGAGGGATTTGTGGTAAATGGAAAGCAAGAGTTGGTGTGCAAACTGAAAATATCCAGTTATGGTCTAAATCAATCACCAAGGATGTGGTACCAAAATTTCAACACATACATCCTTAATTTCGGATTTGTTAGAAGCAAAGTTGATCATTGCATATATTCCAATGAAGAAGGTGGGAATTGCATATATGTATCTTTGTATATCGATGACATGTTAATTGGAAACAACATGGACGCAATAAAGGAGGTAAAGAATCATCTATCCTCCAAGTTCAACATGAAGGATCTTGGTGTAGCTAACTTAATTCTTGGAATGGATATTAAGAGAGATCGAGTCGCTAGAAATATTTGGTTGAATTATAAGAAATGCATTGAAACAGTTCTGAAATGGTTCAACATGCAGGATTGCAAACTGGGGAAGGTGCCAATTCTTGTGGGAGAAAGTCTAATTTTTGAACAATTTCCAAAGACATAGGAAGAAATAGAGGACATGGCATGTGTTCCCTATGAAAGTGTTGTTGGTGTTTTAATGTATGTGATGGTCTGCACTCGACTAGACATTGCCCATGCAATGGGAGTGTTGATCAGGTACATTTTGACACCTGTAAAGGAGCATTGAATAGTTGTCAAGAGAGAATGCAGGTATTTGTGTGGCATAAAGGACTATGCTATATGCTACCAAGGAAGACTTGGAGGCAATAGTGGTAAATTAAATATACATGGATTTGTCGATGTTGACTGGGCTGGAGATCTGGATCGATGGAGTTCGACTAGAGGATATGTCTTCAAGATGTTCGGTGGAGAAATAAGCTAGATGAGTAAGTGACAGGTGGTCATAAACTTGTCAACAATAGAATTTTAATACATGGTGGCCACTCATGAAAGAAAAGAAGCAATATGGCTGCAAAGGTTGTGTTCAGGAATCGGGTTTGAGCAGACAGATATGAAGGTAAGGTGTTATAGTCAAAGCGCAATATTTCTAGCAAAGAACCCTGCTTATCATTCGAAGACTAAGTACATTGATGTACAATACCATTTATTAAGAGATATGGTGGAAATTAGCAAGGTGTTACTGGTTAAAGTATACACGTTGGAAAACATAGCAGACTCATTGACCAAGTATGTGAGTGCGGTGAAGTTCTCTTGGTGCAGAGAGGAAATGGGCATTATTGACCTGGGTCTGTGAACGAAAGTTCAAGAATCTCCGGGTTTCAGCAAAGAAGATAACAAGTGGGAGAATGTTGGGTTGTTATATTATTTGCAGTGAAATTATAGTCGAGGTGGATTGACTGACGGCCGAAGTCTAGGTGGATCAATAGCAGGTCGAGGGTCAAGGTAGATCAACAACAAATCCAAGGTCGAGGTACTAGACAGGGTAAATTCAAAGTCGAAGGTCAAGGTAGTTCGACATGGTAAAGGCATCGACAGCAAGTGGAAGAGGTCAACCAAAAAGAGGTTGACAGATGGGCATGTGGCGACCAACTGAATATCAAATGAAGGCTGACTAGTATTCTAATGGTAATCCAACTTGGAGTTGACTATAATAGAATCCTGAGATTTGCAAGATTTGTAGCCATTGATATGCATGGATCTGTAACCATTTTTGGGTGCCATGTATTTAGGGTTTTTCCTGTTTTAAATCCTATAAAGAGGCATGCTCCAAGGGCATAAATGCTAATTAATGAATCGTAATGATAATCAAGTCTTTAGAGAAATATTTATATGTAGGTTGGTGTTCATGCAGATGTAAGTCAGTTTGGCTACAGGGTTTTTCTTGCACAGGAAAGAGGGTATGATGTCGATTGTGTCTTAGGTGTGGACCAATTTTAGACATGTAACATTTTATTCAGATTGAATAAGACAACAAAAGATCAGAATGCTCAAGGAATGTTGGTTTTTCCGGTTTGGGTTTCAAGGGTAAAATCTCTATGTACTGTGTAATTGCTTTGTCATTTGTCTTCTTCATTAAATTATGCTTCTCTTCTGCTAGGTTTAGAGTGGAAGTGTATCTCATTTCCTGACAATTGATTTTCCTCTTCCATTCAACCCACACTACTCTGATCATGGACGATGAGTGATCAAATATGGTGAAAGGTATATTGAATAATGTTCTTATTCAAGTGATTTAATTGGAAAACTAAATTTCCAAGTTATGGATACTGAGGGAAATACATACAAAGTTCACTTATGTGAACTTTGGATGGAAGACATACATTCTAGTGTGAGCACGGAAAATAAGGTTTTAAAACTCAAATAAGATTCTCTAAAACTCAAATTTTGATCCTCAACCTCTATCGAATGTGGACCAAAGTCTACATGCCTAAAATGTTCATGATCTACAATAACAACACTTAGGAATTTAACTAGAACATGAAAACATGAATACTATAACCACACTAAGAGAAAAATGACCATCACTTTATTTAGAATAGAGGGTGGGCTTATATATATGCTTGTTATTACATGATGGCTTGAATGGGTCAAGCTACAGCTAGCTTCTAACACCTAGTTAGTTAGATCTAGTCAACTACTTCCTTGGGACTTGTGCCCAGTTTCTATTGTCCTCCAATAAGATGAGAAAGTGAGCCTTCCAAGAATCCCACTTGTTGAGGGAGTGTGTTGATCTGTTGGTTTTCCCAATTCCTCCATGTTTAAGCATGGAAGTGTCCCCACTTATGTCAATAAATGAGGAAAATGATTGTGTGTGGCAACTTCCAAAAACCATTTAGCCTGAGCAGGAGTTTGGCATGTGTGCCCAACAAGGTGAGAGGTATGTTGTTGATTATAGGTGGTGATATGGTGAGTGTCAAGTAAGGTGTCTTGGAGAAAGGGAGGCTAGAAATCAGGGATTAAATCAATAAGATGAGAGACGGTGACATTCTTCCAGCAATGGGGGTTCATAGTGTTTCAAATTGTTCACATTCACCACATCATGAATTCCTAGTTGGGGTGGGAAGTCAAGGCGATAAACATTGTCCCCAATTTGTTGGAGAACAGTATAGGGGCCATAGTGGAGAGGCTTCAATTTGTGATGACATTGGGATTTAAAATGTTGGTGTTCCATGTAAAACCATACTTTCTCCCTAGGAGTAAAAACCATAGAGAAACAGTGAGCATCATGGAGGGATTTGTAGCGTTGTTGGGCTACCTTTAGCGCGTCGGAGACTTGGGCATGTTTGCGTGTGAGATTATGGAAAAATGAAAGGGAGTATGTTTGTTCTTTCTGTTGGTGTGGAGTACTAGAAGGATGCAAGGTGAGCGAAAATTAATAAGGGGATAAAGTTTGATATCCAAAGTAGGCCTCAAAAGGAGAGATCCCAGTAGAAATATGTACAACACGATTATAACTATGTTGAATGACATGGAGGGTTGTATCCCACTATTTGGTTTTGGCAAATTGAATGTGAAGAACATGGAAAAGGCTATGGATAACTACCTCAGTTTGGCCATCTGTTTGGGGATGGAAGGCAGTAGAATATTTGAGTTGACAACCCAGTAAATCCCACAAAGTTTTCCAGAAGGTGTTGAGAAAGTGAGTATCACGATCAGAGATGATGCTAGTAGGAAGGCTAGAGTGTGGCCAAACATTATGAAAGAACAAGTCTGTGGTTTGGGTAGCAGTAGTGGTCTTATTGCAAGGGATAAATCCATCTTGCATAAATGACAAACAATAACCCAGATAGCATCATGTTTGTGTAAGGTCATAGATAAACCACTAAGTAAATCCATAGAAATATATTCCCAAGGGTAGGAAGGTAGAGAAAGGGGTTGATACAAACTAAATTTGTGATTGGGAGGTTTATGTTGAATACACAATGCACAAGCAAAAATGAAATGCTCCACTTGATGAGTCATAGAAGGCCAAAAGAAATATCATTGAAAGTGCTTAATTGTTTTCATAGACCCAAAATGGCCACCATAGGAGGAAGCATGAGCCTCTTTAATCAAAGTAAGATGACCTTTAGAAGTTGGGACACATAATTGGATGAGTTTGTATATCCACCCAACTTTAATTGTATAATGTAGAAATGGTGTTTGATTGACCATAGTGGGATGTTGCACAACAACCTAGATCTCTACAAAGAAGGGATCAGAAGCATAGATGAGGCTTCCAAGCCTCATAGGTAGCACAATGCACATAGAAGAGTTGAATTACATGCGTAGGGTTCCGGCTCAGGAGATAATCCATCTTATTGGACATGCCCTTTTTGTATTTAATAACCAAATGAAACTGTTGAATGTAAGATACCCACTTTAAATGACGTTGCTCATGTATATCAGTTTGAGAATTGATGAAAATAAATAGATGATGATCTATGTGGAGGATTGTTTCTTTCCTTAGGATGTAATGGCACTACTATTTCAATGCTTGTACCAGAATATAGAACTCTTTGTCATAAGTGCTATAATTTTGTTTGGCATCGGAAAATGTCTCTAAATGGAATGAAATAGGGTGTCCTCCTTGTTTAATAACCATTCCAATAGAATATTGAGAGGTGTCGATCTCAATATCAAAGGGATATTGAAGATTAGGTAAATGTAGTACAAGAGTAGAACAAAGGGAATTTTTGAGAGCGAAATTGTTGTTGTGCCAAGGGAGACCACACAAACAGATTCTGGTTAATGCTGATAAAAAATAATTCCACCCATAAATCTCTTGAGTTCCAAATTTGAGTGAGGCACTGGCCACTATGCAAGAGATTGTACTAATTTATTGGGATCTAGGCTAACACCCTCAGTAGAGACAGCATAACCCAAATATTGAATGGAAAGTTTCCAAAAAGAATATTTATGATGCTTCACATGTAGTTTGTGAGTGTGCAATACGTCTAGCATAGTGCACACCAAGATATCATCCAAATAGATCACCAATTTGGATGAGTCACAATTTAAAACACTGAGCTTGAGGTTTGTTATCAATGGTTAATCCAACATTGGAGAGGTTGGATATTCACATCTTATTTGTCATGTATCACTGGGGTTTTTGGTTGATTTAAAAACTGTATAATGTTAAAATAAAATAACACCAGTTGTACATGGGTTTTGAACCCATTCTGTTTACATGACATTTATTAGGGTTGGTTTCTCTCTTATGTTGTGTTCTCAACCCCATTGCACGCTTGATGTAGTTGGTTTTAATGGTTGGAATGACTCTGTTAACAGTCTTTCCTAAAAACATCACTGATTAAAATAAAGGGAAGTGGGAGTTTGTGTAGTTCACATGTAGTTTGTGAGTGTGCAATACGTCTAGCATAGTGCACACCAAGATATCATCCAAATAGATCACCAAAAATTTTCCCAAATGTGCTTTGAAAATATCATTGATTAGCCTCATGAAAGTGGCAGGGGTGTTAGTAAGACTGAATGGTATCACCATCCATTCATAAATCCCAAATTTGATTTTGAAAGTTGTATTCCATGTGTCTGCTACATTCATGCAGACCTGATGTTATTCGGCTATAAGATCCATTTTGATAAAGAAGTGGGCACCCTTCAAATGATCTAGTAAATCATCAATGCATGGTAGAGGGTAACTATTATTGATTATGGCCTTATTAAGAGCCTGATAGTCCATGATTAAATGCCAATCCTTAGACTCCTTGGGAATGATGAAGACAGGAGAGGCACAAGGTGAATAACTCGGTTGGATGTGGTTGGTATTAAGAATTTGTTGCAGCTATCGTTCCACTTATTTAGCCTCATGAGGAACAAGGTAATAAGAAGGGGCATTGGGAAAAGTGGCTTCAGGAATAGGATCAGTGGAATGAAAAAGGGGTAGTCTAGTGGGATCAGTAAAAACATCTTCAAAGGATGTGAGTAAAGTTTCCATGTCTAAAGAAAGGGCATGAGAGGGGCTATCTGGTTTAAGAGGGCGCACCAAACAAAGGGAAAAGGACTTGTTGCAACTGATTTGATGAACAACAGGTTGGATGGAAATTAAGGTAGGGTTTGTT
>JASDQU010098349.1:0-20551 GCA_032191745.1 Picea mariana | reverse complement strand
CTCGCTTGCCCCCAGACCCCCCAGTCAGGGGGATAGCCCCCCCGGACCCCGCAGAGGGGATACCCCCCCTCTGCACTCCCCCACGTGGAAGAGTGTACATACTTCTGGGGTGTAAATACTTCATGGGGTATAAACCCTTCTAAAGACTTGAAGACCCTTATCCACATGAGGAGAAAAGGAAGGGAAAGAGAACCTTGAAGAGGAAAGACAACTGCCATCATTGTGACAGAGATGGACACCATGAAGCCACCTATTGGACCCTCCATCCATAGCTACGTCCCAAGAAGGACAATAAGGTTAGGAAAACACCTCTAAAGGAACCATCCAACCAAGCATCTCAATAAGGAATCCAACTACTGAAAGAAAGCTACCTATTGGAAGAAGGCCATTTTATGGAAAAGAGACAACTCGAGGAGAAGGACACATTTGTCTTGATGACTGAAAGGATGGAAAAATTCTTTGATTTAGTTGATAGTGGCCATTATTGTAAATCACTTGTTGCTTCTAAGACCCCATAGAAAGGAACTTTTTAAAAAGTGATGAATTGTATAACATCACTTATTTATGCAACATAGTAATAGTTTAGGCCTTGTGAAGTAGCTTTGGGTTTGGGATTCCATTATAAGTCTAAGAGACATTTTTTAATATCATAATGTAAGACTTTTGGGGTCCAAAATTCCTTTCAGTGGGAAGGTATGATCCAAGAGGCCGAGGATATGATCCAAGAAGCCCATAAATGTTTCAGGAGATTCAGAATGGTCTAAGAGGATAGAAAAGGGTCAAAAATCAAAGTTCTCACAATCTAGTCAAACAAGCATCAATTCAAAGAGCTCATCAGAATCTTTCCAACGGTGTAAGAATCTTGTCAAATGGAGCTAGAACGCAGAAGATATGGCTGGTCAAAGTTGCGGTCAACCAAGTCAAAATCAACAGGGTGACATCAGCGTCTATACAACTAACCATACAAAGTGATGTCAACATCTATACTTATGATGTAATAATCTGTATTGATGATGTCATCATGCCACATGGCACCTCCAGGTGTTGACACATGGAAGTCAGATTTGGCATTTTTTGAGGCCATTTGGGCTAATTGGCAAGTGCCACGTGGAACCCCTAGGTGATTCCATGTGGCACCACCCAGGAGCCGTCACATGGCAGGATGATAGGACGACAAGTGGTAGTACCTATTGGCAGGTGACTGGGCAAGACTCGGCGTATCAGTGGACACCACATGGCCCCATCTAGTGGCTTCCATGTGCCCCACATAGAGAGCGACAAGTGTCAGTGACATGGCAGCAGGGTAGGCAAATGCATGGAAATGAGTTGGCAGGTGTGTCAACACTGATTGGAAAACAAGCAATGTATGGCAGGGTGCCACATGGCCCAATCATGGGGTGCCACATGGCACCTCGAAAATTTCCAAGGCAGGCTAGGAAAAACCAAATTCAAATTAAAAAAAAAAGGTTGGGTTGGACCGACCAACGCCGAATCCAGTAGTTGGTGGCTGAACTCGACAGCTTTGTTCCGTAGTATTTGGATGATCCACATTATCTAACAAGTATCACCCACTAAATCCGGCAATAGTATCGAGATTCTGGTAGAAAACCCCAACAACACATTAAATGGAGCCCGTTCCCGAGGACCATGCATGGGTTTTGTCAATAGTATGTGTGCCCGGAACTATATTTGGTGGTCAGTTTTGCGGGAACGCCAACTTTGGCGGGGCTTGAATTATAAATACGATGGATTTTTAATATGTTCGTTGTATCATATATAATTTATAGTGTATGGTTTTAGCAAATACCAAAAGGGGGAGGCCCGCGGGTTTGACCCTAGGACCTCCCCAACCACAAGTCTTAATTAAAACTCTCTCAATGGTTTGGCCAAATGACCACATTGTAATATTCACCCCGAATTTTGGCTTTTAAACCAAGGTTATTCCAGAGCTCAGGGGAGAATACATGTGTGCACCCAGGTCATACGATGCCATGGAGAACAAGGCAAAAGCATTGTTTAATGACTGCATGTATAGGAAAGCATTACGAGGCAAAGAGCCCAAGAGGCCTTGGGATGGAAACTATCTTCTTTTTATGTGTAAATAGTGGATTTTGTACACTTTCTCGCCACGGTCACAACGGTGCAATCCATCTCTTCATCAGATATTTAGATCTGCATGCTTATTTCAAAAAATCCAAATCTAAGCATCGTCTTTATGATGGTATTTTATTTATGAAATGTTGCAGCAATTGTATGCTTGCTCCAGGTTTCAAAGAGCATGGAGATCTGCAACATGGCAGGAAAACCCATTTTAATGTAGGAAACCTCATCTATTCAACCTTGCATGTAAATCAAGGTTGTTCAATGTTGGAGAGATAGTTTTGGCACTTGGTCAGAAGGTTGCCAATATTGCAGTGAAAAGTATCGAAATCTCAAGACATATGTGATGATTGTGTTTGTCCTTGGATCTAATCTACATATCCAATGATGATGATGGATTCATATTGATGGGAGTCTTCATTCTTCTGCCACAAGTTTGTGAGATTTTTTACCCATGGATGGTCCATGGAGAGTGCCTCATGTTCATGAGATATTTTTCCATACCTTATGAGAAACCATTCTTTATACATAAGAACACCCTCTTTGATGCTATCACCGGGAGTGGGACTACATCCCTTTCAGTTGTAAAGGAGAAGCATCTTTTTAAAGAGGAGAATAAAGTGGCTAAGAAGTTGAGCGAAGCCTGGAGACGTATCCCATTCGGGGTGAACTGCATTATCATGCGGTGAATTATTGTCTCTTTTATGTGATTGCTTATATTTCGATGTGATTGTTCATTTCATATTCATGATGCTTCCATTTATTTCCTCAAATTAAGTATTGGAAGATTTAAGTGATGATATATGAGATGTAATAAGTTGATTATCCAAGCTTTAATTTGATTTGGATTCAATCATATAAAAACTTCAATGTCACCTTGTTAAGAAATCAAGTCAATAATAACGATCTCAAAACTGACCCTTCAAGGAGTGACATAAGACCAAGGAAGAATTGGTAAAAATATCACCTTGGGCTCAAATCATGTAATGTCAAAATGACCTTTCTCCTTTATATACAAGTCCTAGGGGTCAACATAGAAGCCCATCCACAAGTCAACATCAAATTAGGCTATCCTTATGGGTTTGAAGCCCCAACATAAGCCCACAATTCCCATCATCAAAATCATGAAGCCCCCACTAAAATCCAAGGGGGTTTTCACCAAACTGGAAGTGTGATGTGGTGCCCATAACAATTCCCACATTATCAACACCTAGGTTCATATGATAATACATGCCCAAAGTAACAAAAAATCTGTTACACATGATTTTAGTCATCTTGGTGATGTATTAACAATGGTGTATTCAGGCTCCCAACAAGGAATTTTTGCCTGAGAAAAGTGGATCTTATCTCCTTCCAGAAACATATTTTCAAAGTGAGTTCACAGGTTGCATATGGCCTACGGTGAGAGAATCCCTCATTCTCGCAGGCCACCTTCATTTAGGGTGCGAACTTCTCGCAGTTTTCTCCATACACAGGGTGCGAACCTATTTTTAAGCTTGGAAAAGAGAAGAGGTCTCGAGGGTTCTAGAAGGGAATCTTCTAGAAAATGAGATGACATTCGTATGGTTGTCATTTTACTGAATTCTCAGATTTGATGGGATCATCCTCATCCATGTAACCATCTCTCCTTCTCCTATATATTGAAAGGTTTCTCATGGAAAAGGTTAAGCAAGATTGAATGAAGAATTGGTGAAAGAATTGTGTGAAGAAGCCTGCTTGGACAGAGGCTTGAAGGCTCTAGTTGGTCTATCAAGAGGAATTGGATCTTCTTCATGCAAGTACAGAGCAAGTGTGTGTGTTGGAACCAAGGTTCACTGAAAGGAAGCTTGCTTCATCAAGGCGATCAAGTTGTATCTTCTACTTCCATTAATATGATACAGTGACATGTCCCTTTCCCATAAAGTCACTCTTACTTTATTGTGTAATTCCTTGATCATATGCATAAGTTCAGTAATTCTCGCACTAAACCCTTCTATTGCCTGCGATAACTACTGGAGTTCGCACCCTACATTGTAGTCCAGTGTGAACATCTCGCACTCTGCTTGTGACCAGCCTGCGAGAATGCTCCATTCTCGCACTGTACACTACTGCTTGCCTACAAACCCATTTTGAAAAATTTTCAGATTAAGGTCTTTTGTATGCCCAGATACCCAGATTTGTATGTGTGTCTAAAGAGAACTTCTTGGGCCACTGATTGATTGTTTCTTGACTTCAGATTTTGTGAATGATTAGTCTTCAGAAATCGAAAGCTCTTTTTGTTCATTTTTCTCAACTTTTATCTCTTGACCTTTTCTTAACAAGGATATAATCTCTGGTCCTAAAATCCGAGTGCTTGTTTGGTTGGGAGCCGGTGATCGGTTTAAAAGTTGGGATCAATTGTCTTTCTCAATTTGCTCATTACTTGGAATATTGTTGCCCTCATGCATTTGAAAAGGATAGTCTTGTCTGCTTGTTATGTTTGTCTTCATTGAAAGATTGGTTTGGGTTTTGTTGTATATTGCTTTTCATCAGTTGCTAGTTTTTCTTATTTTCACCACCATTGTGTGGTTTCTATTGAAAATTAAAAAACATTTTTCTTTTCAAAATGAATTTTTTATTTTGAAAATATTGGCATTCAATTGTTGAAATACAACGAATCGAGAATTTCCATTGGTCATGATTTGTTGATGTTTCATGTTCAAAGAAGATTATATATCGTAGTTCAAGATTGTTCCAGAAAACTCCTCTTTCTGTCCCGTAAATAGGATTCATCGAACAAGAATTGATATTTTTCATTCCTATCTATGCATTTTTGGGTTAGAGTCTCACACAACATCGGTTTCATTTACGTCTCCTTTGAGTAACAACAGCCTTTAATAATATTGAGTGGATTTTAAAATTTAACTAGTAACTCTTTTCCAGGACTCCATTACACCAACATTAGCTAGGCTAGAGCTTTGGAATAAGGCAGAGAGATACACTCTCCAAAGCACAAAACACATAATAGCATCTTGTGTTAAGGAGTGTCAAATTCCATTTGCAACATTTTGTCCTGGGAAGCCCTTCTCACACAAGGGTCAAACCCGAGGTCGCATTGATATTGACAGAGTTACTCACCCTTCTTTGTTGATATCGGTGTAGAGGTTGCACGTATTACGGGGGTCACTTGAAGGTATACCCACAATGATGAGCGGAAGCCTCTCAAGTTGATTTTGGGCTAAATACCCTGCCCTTGTGTGTGGATCGAAATGTCGACTATTCCCCCAGGCTTCATTATTGTTGGTGGTAACTTTAGTGGCCTATATTCTTAGGGTCTTACACAAGGTGACTGTGAAGGGGCAAGTCTTCACGGTACCTGGAATCGACGTTGACCAAACTCACTCAGGCTCCTTGGAGGGTATACCCACGATTATGTGCGGGAGCTTGCACCAGGGTGTAAGTCCATTAAGCAGATCGTCAACGTAACTTTTCCACACTAGCCCAACCCCTTCTCATCTCATTGTTGCGATGTTGGATTTCATCACCAACTAGTGACTTTGAAATTAGAAGGTCTCATTTTCTTGGTTTTGTTTGCTAGATTTTTTACTAGTGCTTGTTGTTTGTTCACCCAAGTTGACCATAGAATTTTCTTTGTCAGTTTTTTAAATCATTCACAATTGACCCTCCACATCGTTCACATAGAATGTAAGGCTTACTCCCAGAAAATCTGGAAGGTTCTCAACCCTTGCCTACCAACTCACCGAAGGGCTCTCCTCAACAGAGTGAAGTCCAATATGTCACCACTTCACTAGTGGAAAGAACTGACTCTCTAGAATGATTCTGAATTTCCAATTCTCGAGAGGACTTTCAACTTCACCCTAACTCCAAGAGATGTATTATGCGAGTGAATTCTTTTGGAGACTTGGTTGTTTTGTCTTCTAGATCACCGACTGGACCTTTTCTAGGACCTGAGGGTCAAGATCCTTTTTGGGCTACTAGCGTTTTTAGATGGGATCTGTTTGGCTCAGGTGCAGGCGTTGATATCACCATCTCACCTGCGCTACCCGAAACATCTGATCCAGACGCAATACCTTTTACTATTGCTTATTATTTTCCTGGTACAGAAGCTCCGTGAGCTTACCACATCTTGACTGTCCCTTTACAAATGGTCCATTACATATATACTACGAGTCTTCACACTAGGATTACCGTGGCTAGCCAAGACCCTATTGGCACACCACTTTCGCCTAGAGTCACTCCGACACTTCCACCCAGATACCGTGCGTTGAATGCCTCTATTCCCGTTCCTACGCAAATCACATCCAGAACGCCTGGTGGTCCCACTTCTTCTGGGCACTGTCCTCCCAGTTTCATTCCGACACTTCCTCCGCCCCCTTTCAAAGAACCTTTTCCATCCTCTATCGGCGGCGCTGATCCTAGTGGCACCATTCCGTCATTCACACCGAATTACCAGATTCCTGTTGGTGGACAATTCCACAAAGGAGGCCTAACTCAACCCCCCCTTTTAGGGCAAATCCCAATTGGAACACAAATCCCAATTGAAACACAACCCCCAATTGGCACACAACCCCTGATTGGAGGACAAACCCCACCAACCCCACCCTATGGACAAAACATACCTCCATCCTTGGCCCAGTATTGGAACCATCTGATACAACATAATCCTCAATCGACTGGGGGGAAACAGCCTCAAGCTACATCTGTTATACCCCCTAGTATAGGCCAACCATATCCAGGTACGTCCAATCCCATTTGGGGCTCGAATGCTCAACCCCACACCCCCATTCAAGGGTACAACCCTATGAGTTACTTGCCTCCACAAAAACCACCGAATCTGCCTAGATCTTCGCATTATATGCAGATTTCTTATGGTCCCACTGGTTTGCCGATGTGACTCCCTCCCCAAAGCTACCAGTACCCACATATGAATAGACAGTTACCTTTCTTAGCCACCCTGGACCTCCCGGATCTGTCGAGGATTTTAAATGATCCGATCCGTCATTCTCCCCAATGGCCGTCTATACCGGCTAAACTACCGTCTGACATCCCTAAATTCGATGAAAAGCGGGAGAGGACCCAAAAAATCACACCATGACTTTTCACCTTTGGTGCTCATCCAACTCCTTGATGGATGACTCTATTCGTTTATGCCTTTTTCAAAGAACTCTCACGGGTTCTGCCGCAAAGTGGTATATAGAATTACCACGAGGTTTCTTCTCTGACTTCAACACCCTCGCTATGTCTTTCCTCACCCACTATCAATTACCGATCTGCTATGAGACAGGGACTGAGATTTTGAGTTCTTTCAAAAAAACCAAAGCCACTCACATATCCGATCACATTCATGAATGGCGACGACGACGACGTCTCATCAAACTCGAACTCCCAATCAGTTGCTGGCAAAGTGGTTCACAAAATCATTTGTGAACAACATAGGTCATGACATCACCATGGGTGGAGTTGTCATGGAAGAACAGGACATTAGTCATGCTCAATACCTTGACCTCGTTTACTCACAAACGGGTACTCTTTACGACTTACCCCCTGATGCACCTCGTCCTTCTACTTCTGCCACTTCAACTACTCTTGCTGCTTCTCATGCAGCTAATGGTGTGATTGGCACTTTCCATGCCCAACCGCATTCCATCCAAACCTCTAGCAACAACCCCAAACCCACTTCTTCTAATGTTCAAAATGATCCATCTCATACCCCTCCCACCGGCAAGAATTCTGAGGTAAATGTTGTTCAATCTACCCCTTCTGGTAAAAAAAAATCCAGAAAGGGAAAGGGTAAGAATAAGGAGGACACAAATACTTTGCAAGTAGAGAGAACCAAAACACCATCGGTTGACGATAGGGATAAGCACATACTCGATACCCTTGTCTGATCTGTGGTGATGATCACTACACTAAGGATTGTCCACGACGAGTCGAGGTTACTAAGTTCCTTCAAGGGACCACGAAACCGCCCACTCCGGCCATATTTTCACAACCCTTCCCTTCTCAACAACAGGCCCAATTGGTCATTCATGACCAACCATCCCCCTCCACTACGTCTTATGTCTTAATGTGTACAGGTAATTCAAAGCAAAGTGACATCACACTCACCACTCAAGCCAAAGATTATTCCTCATCTAAAGAGAAGGTTGATGCTACATCGCCTTCATTGATCCAACCATCTCTTACGACCCCACCTACCAATGGTCCTCTTCATCTCAAATGACCAAGCCTCGACATAGTCCTTCGCCCTCCTTCAAAGGGCGTCGTTCGAAAATCAGCTTTCAATCCTCATGCCCGTGTTGCCCAGAACTATAGTATTGTTGAAGATCTGACCCAAGCACCATCCACGATGTCAGCCCTTGAAGTCCTTCAAAGTTGTCCCATACAACGGAAGGAACTGTTGAAAGCTATCGGTGGAATCGACCCTACAGATACGAATTTAATAATTTTTGACTTGGAAGATCACATTCCAAGGTTACCCCCTCAAATCGCATTCCAAATACAAGTGATTGTCTTCGACAAAAACATTTGTAGAACTGTTATAGACGAGGATGCCTCAACGTGCGTCATGTCTATTACCTGCTGGAAAGCCATCGGCTCTCCCTCTTTGACTAAATCCAATAACACACTGAAAGCCTTTAATGGCTCTAGTTTTAAGCCCTACGATGTCCTCCCTTCACTGCCAATCACATTAGAAGGCAAAACGGTCCAAGTTGAAGTGGAAGTCTTTGACGCTCCTCTCGATTACAACCTCCTTCTCGGTCGTAGCTGGATTGATTCCATGCGCGTAGTTGTGTCGACTCTTTTTTGTGTTGTACATTTCCCACATCAAGGAAAGGTAATTACCATCGACCAATTAGCCTTCTTTAACTTGGATACGCGTACTGGAAATGTACCGTTCATTGCCAAACCCACCCACCCCCCGGATACGAGAACGTCGGTGTAGGTCTTCTTAAAGACTCTTCGTTAATGGGTACGTTCCCCATCCCACCACCCAATGTTCCACATCTGTCTATCACTTCAATCAACATGATCCCCACCTTTATTCATGGAACCTTTGCATCTCACAACCCATGGATGGTACCCGACCCCGACAATCATCTTCGTTACGGTGACGAAATGCCTTTGAGTCCAGTTGAATCTTCCTATCAGGCCATTCAATCGACAACCCCTTATACCCCCTCTCTTGGTGATTTCTCTCCAGATCCTTTCCACATCATTTTTCCCACGGACGAAATGATTATCTCTGTCATGGAAGACACTGGGCATCATCGTTCCATCCTCTTTCTGTAACAACACACCATCGAGAGCTACCAACGGATCTTGACCCCGTCGACCGTTGTTGTCATTTCCACCATTCCTGAGTCCACACATGATGTGTTTTTCGAAGGGAACTTAAGAAATATCTCACCCACCATTCCCCTCGACATATCCATAAAACCTGGAATTGTCGAAAATGTGCACATCAGAGCTTCGTGTTCCCCTGATGAAATCATCACCTACAAGTCACTTTTCAAAGAATTTCGTGACATCTTCGCCTGGAGATATGAAGAAATGTTGGGTATTGAACCTGACATTGTGATACATGAGATCAATACATACCCAGACGCTAAACCCATCCAACAACGCCTTCGTCCTGTCCACCCATGTAAAGTGGCCACTATCAAGCTTGAAGTCGAGAAACTTCTCAAAGCCGGCTTTATTTACTCTGTGGCTCTCACTGATTGGCTTTCCAATCTTGTCCCAATTGACAAGAAACAAGGCACAATCCACGTGTGCATTGATTATAGGGATATTAACAAAGCTTTTCCTAAAGACAACTTTCCTACCCCTTTCGTCGACCAGATTGTCGACGATTGTGCCAGAAGTGAAATCTTCTCTCTGATGGATGGTTTCTCCGGATATAGTCAAATCAATATTGTTCCCGAGGATCAACAAAAAACCACTTTTATTTGTCCTTGGGGAACTTTTGTCTATCGGAAACTTCCTTTCGGTCTAAAAAACGTTGGCGCAACCTTTCAGCGTTCTATGTCTTATGCCTTCCATGATATCAAGCACATCATGCAACCATATCTTGATGACTTACCCACTCATTCCATGCACCATGTCGACCATCCAATACACCTCTGAGCCATTTTCCTCCGATGTCGATTTTACCATATACACTTGAATCCTCACAAGTGCATTTTCTGCGTAGAATCTGACCGACTTCTAGGATTTATCATTTCATGTCAAGGGATTAGGGTAGACCCTTTGAAGGTCGAGGCGATTCTCAATATCTCTCCTCCTTCTACACTTCGCCAGTTACAAAGTTTGCAAGGGAAAGCAAATTTTCTACGTCGTTTCATCCCGAACTATGCCGAGATAACTCTTGGATTTACGCGACTACTAAAAAAGGGGTCCGATTTTGTATGGGATACCATCACAAACAAATCTTTCGAAGCTATGAAACTATCCATGACATGTGCTCCGCTTCTCTTCCCCCCGATTACAGTCGTGATTACTTCCTCTACCTCGTAGCCTCAGATTACACCATCGCTATGGTTCTCATCCAGGAGGATGATTCTCATAACGAACAAGTTATCTATTACTTGAGTCGAAGCCTAACGCCTACCGAAACCAAGTATTTACATGTCAAAATACTGGCCTTGGCAGCCGTCCAAGCAATTCAACTTTTCTGGCACTATATCCTCTCTCGCAAGACTACGGTAATTTCTAACTGCAACCCTATGCAACACATTCTCACATGTCAACTGCTAGGGGGGAAATACTCCAAATGGATCATGATACTCTAGGAGTTTGACTTGGAATTTGAATGAGCTAAGTCCAATAAATCCTTAGTGTTTGTCGAGTTGATATGCGACTTTCCCTACTCTGGACGGAAAATATAGCAGCCGATTCATTACCTGATGAATCCCTTTTCCTGATTAGTTCTGATGATATTTAGTATGGAGATATCATCATATATCTCCAAACCTAGACTTTTTGGCCCAATTTGTCTAGTACTGACTACCGTCGAATATGCTACCAAGCCTATCAGTATATTATCCTCAGTGATACTCTTTATCGTCATGGGATTGACTCAGTTTTTCGATGCTGCCTCACGTTTGACGAGGCCAAGAAAGCCCTAAATGATTTCCATTCTAGAGCCTGTGGTGGTCATATATCTGGGTATGCCATTGCCCAGAAGATCTTGCAAGCTGGGTATTTTTAGCCCTCTTTATTTAACGATTGTATAATTTTCTTCCAAAAATTCCATGCTTTCCAGACCTACAACCATAAAATACGATCACATCTCGCTCCTCTTCCTCCTATGGTCTCCATCGATCCTTTTGCAAAATGGGGTATTGATTTCATGACATGTCACCCTCACTCGGCCGGGGGGCATGGATACATTATTGTAGCCGTAGACTATTTTACGAAGTGGGCCGAGGCAATGCCAACATTTGACAACACTGGAAAGACCGCAGCATTATTCATATTCAATCACATCATAGCTCGTTTTGGTGCTCCTCAGGCTATCGTCACCGATCACGGTAACCACTTTCAAAACTTCATGATGTCCGAACTCACTAAAAAGTTGGGTCTTCGCCATGAAAAATCAACGCCCTATTACCCACAAGCCAATGGCCAAGTTGAAGCAATTAACAAAGTTCTCATAACCATGCTTCGACGAATGATAGGGATTCACAAAATGAGTTGCCACACAATGTTGTTTTTAGCATTGTAGGCTTATCGAACGCCCGTTAAGTCTGTTACCGAGTTTACACCATTCCGGTTAGTCTATGGTCTAGAAGCCATCCTGTCGATTGAATGTGAGATACCCTCCCTAATACTAGTCGTCGAACTCCTACCAAACACTTCTGTCAAAGAAGAATGTCTGTTGTATCTCATGCGATTAGATGAAACTCGACGTGATGCTACCCTATTCATAGAAGCCTAGAAGAAACGTGTCAAGACCCAATACGACAAACATGTCAAGCCTCACGTTTTCTCCGAAGGAGATCTGGTTCTCCTTTACGAACAAGATCAGGATATGCTAGGAGATGGAAAATTTGAAGCCATGTGGTGAGGTCCTTATATCGTTAGACGAGTTTTGGAGAAAGGAGCTTACGAGTTAGTAGATTACGACGGTATCCTTTTGAGTGAACCCAAAAATGGGTTGTACTTAAAGAAGTACTATGCCTAAGATCACCTGTGCATGAGTACTTGTATTTTATTGTACCATACTTCTTGTGTGTTACTGTAGTATGATTTTTTCATGATCTGGTCTTTGTCCTTATGTTACGTTGTGTTTGGTTTCCAGATGTCGGAGTCTTCACTACCCCACATTGGCTTCACTGATGGCGCTAGTCGTAGTACTAAGAACCTTGCTTCTACTACTTGGGAAATTTACACCCCTACAAACGAACTTATCACTCTATGAGGTGTGTGTCTCGGCCGTGCGACCAACAATATTGCAGAGTATAGCACCGTTATCAAATTGTTGATTGATGCTATCTCACTCGGTATCCATCACTTGGTTGTATGACTCGATTCGCAGCTAGTAGTACTACAGTTAAGTAATGTTTATGCTATTCGAAGTCCTACTTTATTACGGGTATATTTACGAATTCGCCTCTTGGAACGTTATTTTGATTATATTGAGTATCAACATATTCCTAGATGTCTAAATACATTAACTGATGCATTAGCTAACTATGTATTAGACAAATATTTGGTCCATTTATAAACCAATCACATCACATGTATCACACAACACAAGCTAAGTTGGTAGAAGCCATATATATGTATATACCGATCAAAAGTTTTTTACAAAAAAGTTATGTCCAAGGACCAAAATTTCAAAATCTGAATCTCATAGCTTCTACAAAGTAGCGTCATGGGTGATGCTCATGATAACACATGACTGCCCGAGCAACCCTACGAAGCAGTTGGCCAATAGACTCTGACACGTCCACCGTATGGCGCTGATAACGCCAAGGGACCTCTCCGACAGGCATGTCCGGAATGTCAGCAGTCAACCCCTCCACGTTTTTCTCCACTGCCTCATAATCTTTAGCATCCCATTACGACACTGAAGCCACCTCTCCTCGTCGGTGAACAGGAGACGCACCTGGAGGTCGGTATGGCCCCACATCTGTGTCATTCAAAAGCGATTTTTTATCAGTTCTTGGGCAAACATAAAAAACATTTCATATGATAAAAATTACAAAACATTTAAAAGAACAAAATGTGTACTTCTTACCTAGATCTCCCCACTGAGCGTCCTTAGGTAGGGCCTAATCTGGATCCCCTCGAAAATCCAACCCAACATATGCATAATCATCGACCATAAGCATTTGTGGCCGCAACCAGTCAAAGAATGAATCGTTATATTTAATGATTGGCCCAGCTACATGTCGGGCCATGAGGTTGCACCACCTCAACATCCTCGGATCCTGTGGAGCTGGTAAACCCCACTCAACCTGCAACCTCAGCAAGGGAACCCTCTCAAGAAAGAAGGACACCAAAAGTGATCCATACCTGAATTTCTTTAGGTCGCCTTTCCTACATTTTGTCAACTGTCTCTTTATGCTACAAAGGACTATGTCTGACCAGTTAAAGACCCGAGGCTCAGTACACTCTATGGCGTACTAAAAATAGCTCTAGAGACCCATGTGTGGAGTAGCGCTCCCATCCATACGAGCAATGGTGAACAAGATGGTGTGAAGGGTCAAATCCTGGACCCCCCAAATGGCCACCTTTCCTTTGCTTCTTTCCGCCTCTGGAACACAGTACTGACGACAATACTCACTCATAGGCATCCCACCACCTCGGCTACCAGTCAAGTTAGCATGGTACCCACGCCATGATAGTCCTGTTAGGAAGTAAACGTCCTCGATATCCAAGGACAATGTATGGACCCCCATATGGAATACTTGTTGGTCCACATCCCACATATGAATGAGGTACTCCAACAGCCTGACTTGGGCCCTCATACCCGGGATCCGAAAGAATTTCAAGAGACCACAGTCTTGGAGAGCGACAACGGTGCCCGGGTCATTCCCAACAATAGAATCATCCTTTTCTTGCTCTCTCTCGCACCACTCTAGCATCGTGATGGTTAAAGGCCTGCACAAGAACCATAAGAGAAAGGTCAGCCTCTTGTTTCAACCATTGGTATATTTTTATTGAGCAAAAATCAGAGTGAATTTTCATTTTGCGGCCCTTGAAGGTGCCCCTTTAGCACAGTGCAAGGTTCTCGCAGGTGCCTTTGGGGCCACCTGTGAGAATCATGCATTCTCGCAAGTCCCATATGGCTATCTTGTGAGAACGCCTGGGCACAAGTTTTGGCCCTAAAACAAACTCAAAAACTTGAAATTTGCCAATGAAAACAAAAAATTGAACCATGAAAAGGTAGAAGACAGGGATCTTACCTCGCTGAAGGAGACGGTTCGCAAAATGGTTTCTTGTACCTTTCACAATTGAGCACTGAATTTCAAGGGAAAAAAAGGGGTTTTGGGCTAAATTCTTGGCAAAGTCACAATGACTATGGTAAAATCCCTTTTACCCACTTATATTTACTTTTTACCATTTTTGTTGATTTTTATAATTGTTTTATTCATCAAACCTAATGCCTAATAGCCCTATGAGTGCGACTTTTTGCAGATATAATGACTTTGAAGTCTACACAAAGGAGTATGGATATTTTCTCTTTTTCATTGCATGCTTAATTATTTTTTATGGTTTTTAGACAAAACCTCGAGCTTGGTATTTGTTCGTTCTCACGCTCGAAAATACATGAGAACGTAATCGAGCACACTTTTATCACTTTTTTGGGCTCATAAAGGTTATACGAAAAAGGAACCCCCCGGAGTCCTCTTTAAGCTCTTTTCAGACTCTCTAAACATGAAAAGATTGCCGAGTGATATTGCTATTTTCACGCTCGTTAAAGTATTTGAAGAAAGTGTCTGTTGGGCGATAATTTATCTGTTTTTCAGTCTCATCAGACTACTCTACGAAAAAGGAACTAAGAGAGTTCTCTTTTGAGTGTTTTTCCAGACCCTATAATCATGAAAAACCTTCGAGTTTTCTATCTTTGGAATCATTAAACAAACATCGAAAGACCCGTAATGGGACCGAACCACTTCTTCCTAGGGTTCTTTAAACATACTTTGAGGGACTCGTCCGAAGGATGAGCTTACATCAACAAGCATATGTTATCCTCCTCAAGCTTACGTAAAAATAAAGAGGTACTCACCAAAAATGGTGGGGGAAAATTTGGGAAAGGGATGTATTTTTGTATTCATATTATTGGCAGTAAGTGTCGCTCTTGAACATGACACCCCCTATTCATTATCTGAAGCCGGTTTGGGAAATCCATTTGTCTCTCATTCGACTTGCTACAAGTTCATATCCTGAGTCGTCTTTGGGTCAGTGCTGCCAAATCATTGGTCGTGTCATTCATATGTTCAAGAGAAGTTCATTTGAAACCTCTATTGAGTCAGCCATCTACAGTTTTCCATTCTCTCCGTGTCGGCCTTCCTTGTGTCCAATTCAACCTACATCATAATCTGTTTCACCTTCAAAATCTGTTACTCATTTCATGTCATTGATGGGGGATACATCAAGGCCCTCATGTGACAAGTTTTTTTTTGTCGACTCCAGCTCATTATCTGGAAACAAGACTTAGAAATTATTTGGTACCTTGGAACTTGCATGCCTCAATGGCAGGTTTCCTCGCTTTCAACAGTGGGTTTTCATCATTGACCCCTGATTGGGAGATTCCATCGAATGTTCGACCTAAACTCATTTATTCACATTCAGTGGATTGTACTAGTGTACCTTGGGAGTCATTGACATTAATGGTTATTTCCCTCGCACTTGTTAACAGTATCATCATTGACCAGTAATCAAGTGATTTCTACCATGTTCAACTCCAACACATGTAATCACATGGTTAGATTAGTGCTTTCAGGTGACAGGATTGAAGACCCTGGGTCTCATCTCTTTGATCTAGGGTGCAATGGAATATGTATAATTTGCTGACACATAGATCCACTTTGTATGTCGTGTGGCTATGTCGTCTTAATTTGAATCTTCTTGCATAGATCCACAGTGTATTCTTGGTGGCTATGCGATATTTTGACGACATGGATCCATGGTGTATGATTGGTCATCATGCCCTATGTTCATGATGTCATCCATCTGTGATCTAAGTATGGGAATTCCTACCTCAAAACTGGTATTATATTCTGCAGATGATTGCTTGTTTGTAGGTTTCCGATTAGGTGTACTCCTGGTTTCCGACACACATGCACAGTTTACAAAGTATTTTGGTTGTCACTGATTCCGGCCTCATATTTTGGGGGGAATTCTGTTACACATGATTTTGGTCATCTTGGTGATGTATTAACAATGGTGTATTCAGGCTCCCAACAAGGACTTTTTTCCTGAGAAAAGTGGATCTTTTCTCCTTCCAAAACCATATTTTCAAAGTGAGTTAGCAGGTTGCATATGGCCTAGGGTGCGAGAATCCCTCATTCTCGTAGGCCACCTTCATTTAGGGTGTGAACATCTTTCATTTTGCTCCATACACAGGGTGTGAACCTATTTTTAATCTTGAAAAGGAGAAGAGGTCTCGAGGGTTCTAAAAGGGAATCTTCTAGAAAATGAGCTGGCATTCGTATAGTTGTCATTTTACTGACTTCTCAGATTTGATGGGATCATCCTCATCCATGTAACCATCTCTCCTTCTTCTATATATTGAAAGGTTTCTCATGGAAAAGTTTAAGCAAGATTGAATGAAGAATTGGTGAAAGAATTGTGTGAAGAACCCTGCTTGGATAGAGGCTTGAAGGCTCTAGTTGGTCTATCAAGAGGAATTGGATCTTCTTCATGCAATTACAGAGCAAGTGTGTGTGTTGGAACCAAGGGTCACTGAAAGGAAGCTTGTGACATCAAGGCGATCAGGTTGTATCTTCTACTTTCAATTAATATGATACAGTGACATGTCTCTTTCCCATAAAGTCACTCTTACTTTATTGTGTAATTCCTTGATCATATGCATAAGTTGACGTTGAATACATTTTTCTATATTCACTTTGGTTGGTTTGTGTTGTCTTGGACTTGACCTCACAAGAGCACCGGAGCGAAGTGGGAGCAACAAAGACCTAAGGAAGCGATATCAAGGTATGTCACTTATTCCTCCCTATTAACAGATTCAATGATTACAACTTAGGGAAAGAGTTGTGTCCTATCCTATTTTGTTCTAAATCCAGGTGGATCTAGGGAGATTTGTTAGTGTCTGCACCTATCGATTAGTCTGATAACAAAATCAAGACTCCCTCTTAGCAAGGAAGGTATTCTCACGACACTCCACAAGTGGGAATGCCTCATGATGCTACCAAAGCATCAACACTCCTTCTTAGTGAGGGAGGAATTCCATCCTCCATCATCACCTAAGAAGTAGTTATGTATCATGTACTTGATCCTCTACCATAGTCTCTCTTCAATCCATATGATTAGTTTCTCCCTCTACTAGTCTCTCTTCAATCCATATGATTAGTTTCTCCCTCTACTAGTCTCTCTTCAATCCATATGATTAGTTTCTCCCTCTACCATTGAATAAAATCGTGCCCTCTAGTCCTCTTGACTAGTTGCATCCTTGGTTAGTGAAGTGCATCGTGTTTTCTAGCATGATCCCATCCTGGAAAAATTATTTCTCCTAGAAGCCTCCTTCCTTTGACCATCTCAACCAATGACACCTACCTGAAATTCTTGGAATATGCCTCTCTCCCATCTGGACCTGAAGGTTGGCTCCCATTGAGTGATTGATTCTCCCTCTGATCCTCCTGACTCCCTCTGAAGTCAGACTCCCTTTGATTCTCCTGACTCCCTATGAAGTCAAACTCTCTCTGAGTCTCCTTACTCCTTATAAGTCCACACAACCTTTATAGCTACCTGTTCCCTATCCATTTTCCTCTGCACAATCCTGGGAGGCTTCTCCTCCCTACTAGATCATGAGTGCTAACTCCCTCTAAACTCTAGCTCCCTCTGAGCCAGTACTACTAGTGGGGCCACCTGCCTGACCACTCATGGAGCTACCTACTCCTCCTCATCTGTCTCTCTTCTCTTTCTTGTCAGATCACATATAGGATGGCCTTCTCTAACTCCAAGAACCAATGTTTATCTGAAGCTAGATCCTTTGGGCATAAAAAACACCTACCTAACTCTAAATAATATGTGGTACCCCTTTCTCTCAATCTTTGAGACTGAGAGAACACTCCTCCTGAGTTATGGAACCCATAACACATTTGACACCCTTAGCACATCTCCTAGCTCCAATTAGAATGAAATTGTACCATATCCTCATATTGCATGCTTGACTCTTCTGCCAAGCTCCACACACAAGCCTGAGACAGTATCTGTGAAAGTGTCAAACAAATTTCTAGCACCTTTCATATGGAAATATTCTCCACTATCCACTGACTAAGTATCCTTGCTAGAGACTGTACCTAAAATGATGGAGACCAACAATAACTCTCTTTGGAAGCTATCTACAACCTCATCGACCTATGTTGATGATGCATGTTTCCTTCTTCCCCTTTCCCTTCGGTGTGGACACTATGAATCCAAATTACCATAGTCATGACACTCAAACCATCAATATCCTTCCTAGATACCAACCGAGTCTCCTCCTGAATACAATCAATCCATATCCTCTCAAACTCTGGAAAAATATTTCATGCACAGATCCTGTGCACAAAAGGTTCCTAAAACCTGGGAAGACCAATTCAAAATTCAATAACACATGTCCATCTTGGAACAACACTGCATAGTCCTACTCCTCAATCCCTAAGGCTGAGAACACAGTCCTAGCACCATAGAACATTTTCCACTCACAACACACCCCCTGAATCCATCTAGAATACCACTGCTCCATATCCATATATTGCATGCCTGATCCTTCTACCAAGCTCCTTGTACATATATGAGTCATACACTGTGAAAATCACGAACAAATATTGTGCCCTTGTCATGTGTTGGTGGCTCTCACTGGACAAGAACCATGAAATCCTCCAAGGAAAGCATCAAGCTTCCCCAAGCCATGACATTCCAATGAAATTCTACCCAAGTCCATCATCCAAGTCACCAAAATCTCTCAGTTTCTGCACATGTGACCATTGATCCAGTTTCCTCGTTGAATAGTCCCAAGCTACGGTTGGACACTCAGTCTAGTCCACTTTAGATCTCCCCAAATAATCTTTGCAAATGTCCTCATCCTCCTGGGTCAATTACCTCATACATCATCATACCTTGACAATGTGAAAATTTCTGACCCAATGAAGACTTTATCTCATCAACCTACCAAACGTTTGAATCCATCTCATCTATCCCAAAGCACTTGAGTTGTACACATCACATATCACCATTACAAGCCACTGTAATTCCAACCACAGGGTTGGAAATATGCCACACAACATATTGTTGTGATCCAATCTCTCCACCAATCCACCAAAACTACCAACCTACCACACCACTGAGCTGCAATATTCCACAACTCCTCGTCTAGATAGTTTTCTCCATGTCTCAAACTAGATACCATCTAACTTGTTGCCATGTGCAACGATCATTGTAGCTCCCTCTCAGAGTTATCATCAATGACTTGCTCTTGACCCAAAAATATGCTTTGTGCTCAACATGGTGTTTAACACCTTCATTCCTATTCAAACTTCTTAATGTGCTATGGTTCCAGTCAAAGACAGTGTTGGAGGTCATAGTTACTATGTCCTCTTCCCTTGAAAGAGTATCAGTTGGCTTCCTTCAGAGGTTTTTTATCTAAGTATGTAAAGACTTATTAGGCACTAGAGAGTATCAAGGAACAAGGTCAAGTCATTTGGAAACAATATAGCTCAATTCAGAGTTGCTGCATCCATTTGGGTTAGTGCTTCCATGGTTAGTTGGGGGATAGTGAGGTCAAATGGATATCAAAGTCATGGTTTTCCCTGCTCTACTATCACCTTATGGGTAGCAGTATAACAGCCATGATCATCACTATGCCCATCAACATCTTAAATGATACCCAAACAGGCTCATCCCAACCTTTCTCAGCTTGTCATGGGCCGGATTCTCAGTTCGTATGACCCCCCTACGAAGTGTTGGGGACCTATAATCATAGGTAACTCGATTCTTTGACTGTTGATTTGGCGTTTTCTCTCGTGATGACAAAGTCTAGCTCGGTTGATCCCATTTCTCCCCTCCATTCATTTCGCTCGCTCCCCCATCACCCTGCTGCATCCTTCATCCACGCTGTGCCCTCACTCCCTTGTCCTTTTGCCCCGTTGACTACCTCTCGCCCATCACCTCTCCATGAATAAACAGACTCAGGTTAAAAACATTAGGTTAATAATGCTAGTAATAAAGTTTAGTATAGGATAATTTAAAATAAAATGGTTAGACTAACTATTAATTAATTAATTAATTCATA